>JAWQEG010005297.1:0-45700 GCA_033782935.1 Petrolisthes cinctipes
TTAACCTAACTTTCAAGATATCTTAATCATATTTCATTCCGACATTTACTTATTCTTCTATACAGGGCCTGGTATTATCCCTCTGCATTTAAAATATGATTCAATGTACATTATATAACATCACATAAATATTGCATTCATGATAAAACTTATTAAGATGAAATAAATAAGGCCTCTTTGGTCCGAAAACCATATTAGGCTACCACTCACTCCAGACGCTCACAGCCATTTGTCAACACAAGTTAAAATAGTTTTAATCAGTATTCATTGTACTTTACCATTTACATTGTACTTTACGTTATGGTACCAGTGTGGGTGTTATGGTACCAGTGAGGGTGTTATGGTACCAGTGAGGGTGTTATGGTACCAGTGAGAGTGTTATGGTACCAGTGAGAGTATTATGGTACCAGTGAGGATATTATGGTACCAGTGAGGGTGTTATGGTACCATACCAGTGAGAGTGTTATGGTACCAGTGAGAGTGTTATGGGTACCAGTGAGAGTGTTATGGTACCAGTGAGGGTGTTATGGTACCAGTGAGAGTGTTATGGTACCAGTGAGGGTGTTATGGTACCAGTGAGGGTGTTATGGTACCAGTGAGAGTGTTATGGTACCAGTGAGGGTGTTATGGTACCAGTGAGGGTGTTATGGTACCAGTGAGAGTGTTATGGTACCAGTGAGGGTGTTATGGTACCAGTGAGAGTGTTATGGTACCAGTGAGGGTGTTATGGTACCAGTGAGGGTGTTATGGTACCAGTGAGGGTGTTATGGTACCAGTGAGGGTGTTATGGTACCAGTGAGGGTGTTATGGTACCAGTGAGAGTGTTATGGTACCAGTGAGAGTGTTATGGTACCAGTGAGAGTGTAATGGTACCAGTGAGGGTGTTATGGTACCAGTGAGGGTGTTATGGTACCAGTGAGGGTGTTATTGGTACCAGTGAGGGTGTTATGGTACCAGTGAGGGTGTTATGGTACCAGTGAGGGTGTTATGGTACCAGTGAGAGTGTTATGGTACCAGTGAGAGTGTTATGGTACCAGTGAGAGTGTAATGGTACCAGTGAGGGTGTTATGGTACCAGTGAGGGTGTTATGGTACCAGTGAGGGTGTTATGGTACCAGTGAGGGTGTTATGGTACCAGTGAGGGTGGTGTTATGGTACCAGTGAGAGTGTTATGGTACCAGTGAGAGTGTAATGGTACCAGTGAGGGTGTTATGGTACCAGTGAGGGTGTTATGGTACCAGTGAGAGTGTAATGGTACCAGTGAGAGTGTTATGGTACCAGTGAGAGTGTTATGGTACCAGTGAGGGTGTTATGGTACCAGTGAGGGTGTTATGGTACCAGTGAGAGTGTTATGGTACCAGTGAGAGTGTTATGGTACCAGTGAGAGTGTTATGGTACCAGTGAGAGTGTAATGGTACCAGTGAGAGTGTTATGGTACCAGTGAGGGTGTTATGGTACCAGTGAGAGTGTTATGGTACCAGTGAGGGTGTTATGGTACCAGTGAGTGTAATGGTACCAGTGAGAGTGTTATGGTACCAGTGAGAGTGTTATGGTACCAGTGAGAGTGTTATGGTACCAGTGAGAGTGTTATGGTACCAGTGAGAGTGTTATGGTACCAGTGAGAGTGTTATGGTACCAGTGAGGGTGTTATGGTACCAGTGAGAGTGTTATGGTACCAGTGAGAGTGTTATGGTACCAGTGAGTGTAATGGTACCAGTGAGAGTGTTATGGTACCAGTGAGAGTGTTATGGTACCAGTGAGAGTGTTATGGTACCAGTGAGAGTGTTATGGTACCAGTGAGAGTGTTATGGTACCAGTGAGGGTGTTATGGTACCAGTGAGAGTGTTATGGTACCAGTGAGAGTGTTATGGTACCAGTGAGTGTAATGGTAGCCTGTTACTGGAAATTGTTTATAGGTATCATTAACTTTAAGGTTACCATAAGACAATGTGAGAATGTTGTGAGTATTAGAATCACTGAGATGATTTGTTTCCTGGGAGAGGTTGGTGTAATTAGTAGCCTTTTAATTCACCCATTACAAATAATACCTTTAAGGAGGTAATACTGGAGCAACTGATTCCTCCAAATTATTCCAAGCAACAGGACATTAGTGTATTGGTTTACCTGGTGTTCCTGTTTCTTGACATTCTTTGAAGGAATGAAGGCACTCCAATGTACCACAAGTGTATAATACCCTTACCTTGGTGTTACATGCTTAATTCTCTTATATTGATATTTAACTGATGGTTGTCAATAATTTTTCATTCATTGTTAGTGCTATAAAAATCCTTGTCTCACATCTAATATAATACTACTATAGTATATAATTTAATTAAAGAATATAAACATAACTTGATGGATTAAACTAACCGGTGTTGCAAAAGTTGATGGTTGCACATTGTTCATACTCTGTCCTTTCCTGTCTCTTATACATTAGAGCACCTTAATTCCTCCAAAGTATGCCAGGAAATATCAGGACCATATCAACAGAAGTAATGGTTATCTGTTGCTTGGAATAGTTTGGAGGAATTAGTGGCTCCAGATTTAACACCAACGCTGTATGTTGTAACCTATTAACTTAGGCAACAATATTTGTGGGTAATTTTAATATTGGGTAATTTTAATATTGGGTAATTTTTATACTGGGTAATTCTAATATTGGGTAATTTTAATATTGGGTAATTTTAATATTGGGTATTTTTAATATTGGGTAATATTAATATTGGGTATTTTTTATACTGGGTAATTCTAATATTGGGTAATTTTAATATTGGGTATTTTTAATATTGGTAATTTTAATATTTTTGGGTAATTTTAATCAACATTGTCTCAATGATATTTGTCTAATTGTACAGTACATTGTTTGGTTATTACACACACACACACACACACACACACACACACACTTATTCCCTCCTCTCTCTTTTTTGTACACACACACACACACACAAATAATAATAACCCAACTTACCAGTACGTATTCCAGCATCAACAGGTGGTGTGAGAGCCAACACCATCACCACCATCACCATCATCATCATCATCATCAGTATTACACTCCGTCCACACATGATGTCTGTAATATAATAATAACCTCTGTACACATACACACACACACACACACCCTATCAATGTATACACACACACACACACACCCTATCATTGTACATACACATGATGTCTGTAATATAACAATAACAATAACACTGGGTCCATTCCACAGTGGTATTCGTTTGTTACCTTCTTAACCAACCACACATGTAAGGCAGCAAGTGTCAGACACAAGCGACACTCAGTGAAGGGAGGCTCACCCTGCATCCCAGCAGCCTGCCATGGTGGCCTGTAGCCAAGCCTCAAACGAGCAGAGACTACATTGTGCCTCCGAACCATGAGGCCCCGACGACGGTAGGAATATTTGTGATGGCAGACAGACTCGTAGTTGGTGATGGAGATGCTGAAGGGCCTCTCTGCATCCCTGCGTCGCCGTACAAGGAGGAGAGCGGCGGAGCGAACTCTAGAAAGGTAACATGTCAGATACAGAGGACGTCCAACACCACGAGGAGCCAGACGGCAGGCCTCCTTCGCGAGTCTGTCAACTGTACCATTGTGACGTAAACCTACATGGGATGGCACCCATAAAAATTTGACAGTCAAGATACGATGACGCAATAAGGCCAAAAATGACAAAATCTGCACGTAATTGTATTTCCAAGAATATCAGGGAGAGAAGTGAGCAGCCGATGCATCAAAATACTAAATAACAATGGGCTGACAACACCCCCTTGAGGCATACCAAGATGAAAACTGTGCAAAGGACTAAGAGCACCACTGAAAAACACACGGGAGGTCCTGTTACTGAGGTAGCCCCGAATCTACCAAAGTAGATTACCCTTTATCCCAAAGTCAACCAATTGATCCAAAATGATGTCTCTATTAGCAACATCGAAGGCACTTAGAAGGTCAATGAAGGCCACAACACTGTCCCTGGAAAGGCTAGAGTACAGGTCGACTAGTCAGTGGTGTGTGCTCAGCTGGGGTATCCCTCGGCAAGTTTCTGGTCAACATCAAGAGGAAAACGGGTGAGGATGTAGCTGGGGAAGTTACGAGGCCTCTCGGGTGAGTCTTGAAGAATGAGAGGCAGAGACAAAAATTCACTAGCCTTGACTCTATCAATGATGTTCTGACGCTTCCTAGAGATGTAGACAAACCGGGAGGTGACTGTAGCCATCTTGACTTCAGCTAGTTCACGCTGCAATTGGAAAGCCCTGTTGACATCAGACAACCAACACAGCTTTGTGTCAGTAGATGGGTTCCTAGAGAAGGAGAGCTTGACATAGGTATCTCTCGGGGCAAAAGCAGGAAGGTTAGACGAGGGGAAGAAATGGGTATACAAGGAAAAAACACCAGGGTGAGGCAGAGAAGGTACGTTGTGCACAGCTGGAGCAAACTTTGCCGTCTTGGCATTTGGAGGCAAACAGTCCACACCATCGGAATCCTGCGAGGAATCGGACGAGGTATCAACTGGTCACTTGATAGAGGTTGATGAGGTGGACGGCTGCAACCTGAGCTGCAGAGTGACCGAGGAGAGGTGGGGAGGGTTGCGTGAGGGCAGCTCAGGCCAGTGATCTGCAACTGGAGTCTCGTCGTCTTCCAACATTGCCAAGTCGGCCTCCAAGCAGGAATCCACGCTCTCCATCAGGCCAGGCAAGGCCTAGATGGGAAGCAAACAACGGGGGGAGTCGGTGGCAGAGTGGATAAAGAGATGAACTGCGAATGTCAAGTACCCGGGTTCGAATCCACGAGAAAACATCTAGGATTTTTCAGAGGTGAATTGGGTTCAGCTGTTCGTCAATTATCCTAGCTACGCCAACACATCAAGAAAATACCCCCTACATCGTCTCACAACATAGAAGATGCCCAAGCATATTCCAAGATGCTGAGAGTGACCAACATCACCACGAAGCTCCACTGTCTCATCTAGTGCGACTCCCAATAATCTCGGGGCCTCGCAAGTGTCACGGGCTACTGATAGCCTGCAGCCTACATACATATAAACATACACACATATATATATACACATAGATACATAAATACATATATACACACATACATACACACAGAAGAGTTACACCCTTCCACTTCCTCCAGGAGAGAGACCCACCACAAGTTAGTGTCCTTCACCAGGGTGCTGTTCTCCGTCATACATTTACTACCAACATAACACTCATATATAAAGGGACCCTGTAATGTCCTTCACCAGGGTGCTGTTCTCCGTCATACATTTACTACCAACATAACACTCATATATAAAGGCACCCTGTAATGTCCTTCACCAGGGTGCTGTTCTCCGTCATACATTTACTACCAACATAACACTCATATATAAAGGCACCCTGTAATGTCCTTCACCAGGGTGCTGTTCTCCGTCATACATTTACTACCAACATAACACTCATATATAAAGGCACCCTGTAATGTCCTTCACCAGGGTGCTGTTCTCCGTCATACATTTACTACCAACATAACACTCATATATAAAGGCACCCTGTAATGTCCTTCACCAGGGTGCTGTTCTCCGTCATACATTTACTACCAACATAACACTCATATATAAAGGCACCCTGTAATGTCCTTCACCAGGGTGCTGTTCTCCGTCATACATTTACTACCAACATAACACTCATATATAAAGGCACCCTGTAATGTCCTTCACCAGGGTGCTGTTCTCCGTCATACATTTACTACCAACATAACACTCATATATAAAGGCACCCTGTAATGTCCTTCACCAGGGTGCTGTTCTCCGTCATACATTTACTACCAACATAACACTCATATATAAAGGCACCCTGTAATCGTGTATGAGATCTGGTGGCTTTTCATTCTTCCTGCCTATGCCACGAAACAAGATCCTTTAATTATATATTGTTTGGTGGCCACATTTGAAGGACTCATTTATCTCCAAATTTCTGACTACATAACTGGGTCCCTTAATCTATACCAATGGGAATATGAAATATAATAAACCAAACCACTTTCTCAAACCAGAACAAATAGCAGAAAAGTTCATAGTTGTCCTTTCCACACTATAACAGTGGAATCAGTGCAGTGAACAAACTTGTACAGTCAGAGGCAAAAGTCAAGTCGTCACATCTGCCAAGTCATAAATACAGTATGGAGTTATAAGTTTCACAGGCTCGTAAAATGACTTACCTTATGTTATTTCAAACTAGCTGTACCCGGCCCGCTTCGCTGGTCCAACTAAACTTGAAGTGGTAAGGTACGGTGCCAGAAGGAGGAGTAAAAACAATCAATTTTTTTATTTTTGTTTTTCAGCATGGTTTACATACAGTCGCAGCCATATATAATCATCCATATAGGGGTAACTCACACAAGAGTTTGACAGCTTCCCTCTGTTCCTTAGATGATAATCTTTCCAATAAATAGGTTAACTACTATCTTTTAATTTAATACAAGCAGCTACACACTACTTAAAACAATAACATCATATGTGAACTTGAAAACATTAGACAATAAATTGTTTGAGATACCCATATGTGGATGATTGTTATTGACCGCGACTGTACAAGGTTTTCTGCTCAATCGTTTACCCACCGCGTTTTCTTTATTTTCTTAAGGCCTTTCTATAGGCCTTGATATCTCTGAAAATCCAGCCTTCGCACATTGGCAGCTCTATGTTGCACTTTTACGTGTTGGAAATGCAGAGAACATCAATATATTGACTCTAAACCGCACTACGACATCAGCTTAAAAAAAAAAATTTTAAGCTGATGTCGTAGTGCGGCGGGTAAAGAATGTACTGAAAAAACCTGTATATAACGTAAACAGCATAAACTTTTCTGTGTTATGGTCAAACTTTCATTGCAAAACTTCAGTGTACACAATTTTTTTTTTGTCTTTTGGTTTGGAGTCAATATATAGATGTTCTCTGCATTTCCAACACGTCAAAGTACAACATAGAGCTGCCCATGTGTGAAGACTGGATTTTCAGAGAGATTAAGCCTTATAGATGTCATGGTTTGACCTTGGCTCTTATTAATAGTCATTCCATATGACAGCTTCAGAGGATATTGTAATCTTCGAAATGTGAAGTTTTTATGTACAGTTGGCTTCACTTCCGCGTACCGTATATAAGTTAACGTTGGCAATGTTGAACCACCTAGAATCTTGAATCCCGAACCACGTGTGATCATGAGGCGAACCAATCATTACAGAGTGAAATGGAAACAGGGGTTGAGTTGAAATGCTAAAGCATCAACAGTGATCGAGTAGTGTTATTTGATGTATTATACAAAATTAATATAGAATTTATGTCACAGTATAATTTACATGCCAGCAATTGTTTATTAAATATATATATATGAGTCATGTAGTAAGTCATTTTTATCCTGCCAGTTACTAATAAAGAGAAGGTGGAATAATCAATACCAAAACATCCATAACCCTTAAAGATTGTGTTCGTGCACCACCCACTTTATGATTATTATTTTGTTGTCACTATGATTTTAACTTTGTCATGGTAGACAATTGTAGCATGGCAAGGAAGAATAACCTGGTGGTAATGAAAGTTCCTTAAAAAGTTTGTGTAATGAATTATTACCAGTATACTCCGAATAATGGAAGATAAAAGAGTGACGTTCATGTCTACGTATGATATGCATGTGTTCAATACAATTCAATTATAATGAATAAGTTTGAGTAAATGAAGAGGAAGAAAGAAAGAAGGCCATACTGGTCCTGGAGGACATTAACACGAAAAGAAAAGAAATAAAGAAGATAAACAGTAACCAGAAGGAAAGATAAGGAAAAAGGGACAGTTGAAAAATTTCAAGGGAATAGCTTGAGTCTGCAAAGTGGCCAAACCTTTATATGTATCCTAAAATTGTTAATATATTACCATGTTATGCAATGAAACCTTCCACCCTCTATTTATTGTTGCAATATATTACCATGTTATGCAATGAAACCTTCCACCCTCTATTTTTTGTTGCAATATATTACCATGTTATGCAATGAAACCTTCCACCCTCTATTTATTGTTGCAATATATTACCATGTTATGCAATGAAACCTTCCACCATCTATTTATTGTTGCAATATATTACCATGTTATGCAATGAAACCTTCCACCATCTATTTATTGTTGCAATATATTACCATGTTATGCAATGAAACCTTCCACCATCTATTTATTGTTGCAATATATTACCATGTTATGCAATGAAACCTTCCACCCTCTATTTATTGTTGCAATATATTACCATGTTATGCAATGAAACCTTCCACCATCTATTTATTGTTGCAATATATTACAAGTCAGCCAATTTTGTTACTTGAACTCAGTCAAGACATTTTCTGATTAATGACTTTGTGTTACTGGTTACCAAAGGATATTGTTTTGTAGTGGAGTGTGACTTAACTACCCAATGATTACTCACTCACTTCTCCACACTCTGTCCTACACCTCGACCACATCCTCTTTCCATTACCCTTCTCCTTTACCCATTTCCAGTACTCACTCGACTCCTTCATTTCCCCACCACATTCTCCTTCTCAATACCTACAACATCATTTTGTGTGGCCAAACATGATTAGTTCAATTATGCAAACAGGACCTGAAAATAAATAATGTTATGTTTTGTATGCAATTACAATGCATGCAATATGGTAGGATATTATATTAATCAGATGGAGTCATTAGATGGTAATGTCTAGGCCAGACAATCAGGTGTTGGAGAACCATCACAAGTGTCAGAGAGAACAGTGTTAAATTCATACACACACCTTATGAGACACACTTTCCTTTACCAAACCACTCTTTCCATCTCACTCTGTAGTGAGTGGTTCGTATCAGGATCACACGTGGTTAGGGATTCTAATTTCTGGGTGGCTCAACATTGGTAGTGGTAAACGCGGAAATGGAGCCTACTGTACCTTAACCTTCCCTGGGTCATGCCCTTTCAGGTATATATATATATATGGTTTGTTCCATCTATTTCTTTTGGTTTGGGAGAAAATTTCACACAGACAAACACACACAGACAGACGCCTCTCTTTTATAGATATATTTTATTATCTGAGGGAGAGAGTGAATAGGTCATGTGTTGTCTGTGTGTGTCTGTGTGTGTGTTGAGAGTGATAATGGCCAGGGATAAGAACACTTGGACCAGTGAATAGGTCATGTGTTGTCTGTGTGTGTCTGTGTGTTACTTACTTTTCCTTTGTGACCACCAGGCCACAGATGGACCGGTCTAGTGGAACTTCACCCGTTGTTTCAGATGTCCAGCCACACCCTGAGGACTACATATAAAGGTTAGGTTAGGTTAGGTTAGGTTAGGACTGTATATATAAAGGTTAGGTTAGGTTAGGTTAGGTTAGGACTGTATATATCAAGGTTAGGTTAGGTTAGGTTAGGTTAGGACTGTACATATAAAGGTTAGGTTAGGTTAGGTTAGGTTAGGTTAGCACTATACATATAAAGGTTAGGTTAGGTTAGGTTAGGTTAGGTTAGCACTGTACATATAAAGGTTAGGTTAGGTTAGGTTAGGTTAGCACTATACATATAAAGGTGTTTATTAATATTGGAAATTTTTTATCATGTAATGTCAGATTCATCAACAACCAATTAATTATTAATTATATTGTGGTCACAGATCAAAACCAGGGATGAATGGAAGTCATCCATGTACAAATTATCCTACCACCTCCATCAGATCCCCCCCCTCCACAAACACACACGCACGCATGCACGCACAGGCACGCACGAACGCACGCGCATTCACGTATGCACGCATGCACGTACACACACGCGTGCACACGTACGCAAGCACAGGCACGCACGGACGCAAGCACACGGATGCACGCACGCAGGCACACGCAAGCATTCCAACACACACAGCTCTCTCTCTCTCTCTCCCTCTCTCTCTCTCTCTCTCTCTCTCTCTCTCTCATGAAACCACAACATCAACTTGCTGTTCACTAATCTATACAAGTTAGTAAAAATGTTCACACCATGATAAGTAAAGGTTGAGTTATTACTACTGTTACCATTATGTGTGTGTATGTGTGTATGTGTGTGTGTTAATACATATATGTGTGTGTGTGTGTGTGTGTATGTGTGTGTTTTAATACATAATATTATATGTGTGTGTGTGTATGTGTGTGTGTTAATACATACGTGTGTGTATGTGTGTGTGTTAATACATACGTATGTGTGTGTGTTAATACATACGTGTGTGTATGTGTGTGTGTGTGTGTGTGTGTTAATACATACGTGTGTGTGTGTGTGTGTGTTAATACATACGTGTGTGTATGTGTGTGTGTGTTAATACATACGTGTGTGTATGTGTGTGTGTGTTAATACATACGTGTGTGTATGTGTGTGTGTGTGTTAATACATACGTGTGTGTATGTGTGTGTGTGTTAATACATACGTGTGTGTGTGTGTGTGTTAATACATACGTGTGTGTGTGTGTGTGTGTATGTGTGTGTGTTAATACATACCTGTTTGTGTGTGTGTGTGTGTGTTAATACATACGTGTGTGTATGTGTATGTGTGTTAATACATACGTGTGTGTGTGTGTGTGTGTGTTATTATATATGTATGTATACTATTAGCGTTTGTGTGTGTGTATGTTAATACATATGAGTGTATATTAATAGAGTATGTGTGTATGTATGTGTTTATCTTAATACATAATGTGTGTACAGTATATCATTAGGGTGTGTGTGTGTGTATGTGTGTGTTTATACTACCTCTCTATCTCTCCCACTTCAACTACCTCTCTCTCTCTATCTCCTCTACTACCTCTTTCTCTCACATCTACTACCTCTCTCTCTCTCTCTCTCTCTCTCTCTCTCTCTCTCTCTCTCTCTCCAACATTATAATGGTATAATACAATATGGTGGTTCTCCCTTGTTTCTTTTATTAATAGATAAATACAGTGTGTGTTTAGGGGTTTTTAGGGGGGTGCGGGGGGATCTTGGGGGGGTGCGGAAATAGGGGGACAGGCTTGGAGGGGTGCGGGAATAGGGGGACAGGTATGGGGGGGGTTTGTGTGTATTTAGGAAGTATTAGGGGGGTGCGGGGGGGTTTAGGGGGGTGCGGGAATAGGGGGACAGGCTTGGGGAGAGGGGTTGTGTGTGTTTAGGAGGGTGCGGGAATAGGGGGACATGCTTAGAGGGGAGGTTGTGTGTGTTTATGGGGTTTTAGGGGGGTGCAGGTGGGTTTAGGGGGATGCTTGAATAGGGGGACAGGATTAGTGTGTTGTGTGTGTTTAAGGGGTTTTAGGGGGGTGCGGGAATAGGGGGACAGGCTTGAGGGGGGTTGTTTGTGTTTAGGGGTCTTAAGGGGGTGCAGGGGGGTCTAGGGGGGTGCAGGGGGGTCTAGGGGGGGTGCAGGAATAGGGGGGACAGAGGATTCAAAGTACTCCAATGTACCATAAGTATATTATTCCTTTAATTGTTCCCCTTACTTTACTCTACCTATCCTGTCATTACCTTCCCTACCCCTCTTCTCCCTCCCCCTCCTGTACCCTCCCTCTCCCTCCCCTTCCTTTACCTTACGTATCCTTCCCCTCCCTACCCTACTCCTCTCCTCCCTTCCCCTCCTCTCCCCTCCCTTCCTTTACCCTACCTACCCTTCCCTTCCCATTCCCTTCTCCTCCCTTCCCCTCCTCTCCCTCCCCTTCCTTTACCCTACCTACCCTTCCCTTCCCATTCCCTTCTCCTCCCTTCCCCTCCTCTCCCTCCCCTTCCTTTACCCTACCTACCCTTCTCTTCCCTATCCCTCTTCTCCCTTCCCTCCCTCTCCCCTCCCCTCCTTTACTATACCTACCCTACTCTTCCCTTTCCTTTCCTACTCCTCTCCTCCCTTCTTCTCTTCTCCCCTCCCTTTCATTGCCCTATCTACCCTTCCCCTCCCTTCCCTACACCTCTCCTCCCTTTCCTTAGTCTCCCCTCCCTTCCTTTACAGCTTCAAATCCCTCTCTCTTCCTCTCCTTTACCATCCCCAATCCTCCCTTTCTTCCCCTTATCCTTTTTCTCCTATCACTTCATTTAATTTCCTCCCTTTCCTTCATCCCTCCTCTTCCCTCTCCTCCTAAAGCTTACCTCATCGTTCCCTCCCAACCCTCCATCCTTCCTCTCTCCTTCCCCTCACACACCCAACACTCCCTCCTTCCCCACACACACCCAACCCTCCCTCCTTCCCCACACACACCCAACCCTCCCTCCTTCCCAACACACACCCAACCCTCCCTCCTTCCCAACACACACCCAACCCTCCCTCCTTACACACACACACCCAACCCTCCCTCCTTCCACACACACACCCAACCCTCCCTCCTTCCAAACACACACACCCAACCCTCCCTCCTTCCCAACACACACCCAACCCTCCCTCCTTACACACACACACCCAACCCTCCCTCCTTCCACACACACACCCAACCCTCCCTCCTTCCCAACACACACACCCAACCCTCCCTCCTTACACACACACACCCAACCCTCCCTCCTTACCTACACACACACACTCAACGCTCCCTCCTTCCCCACACCCACACACCCAATCCTCCCTCCTTCCCCACACACACACACACAACCCTCCCTCCTTCCCCACACACACACACCCAGCCCTCCCTCCTTCCACACACACACCCAACCCTCCCTCCTTCCACACACACACCCAACCATCCCTCCTTCCCCACACACACACACACCCAACTTTCCCTCCTTCCACACACACACACATTCAACCCTCCCTCCTTCCACACACACACACACACACCCAACCCGCCCTCCTTCCACACACACACCCAACCCTCGCTCCTTCCCCTCACACACCCAACCCTCCCTCCTTCCCAACACACACACCCAACCCTCCCTCCTTCCACACACACACACACCCAACCCTCCCTCCTTCCACACACACACACACCCAACCCTCCCTCCTTCCACACACACATACACCCAACCCTCCCTCCTTCCCCACACACACACACCCAACCCTCCCTCCTTCCACACACACACACACACACCCAACCCTCCCTCCTTCCACACACACACACACCCAACCCTCGCTCCTTCCACACACACACCCAACCCTCCCTCCTTCCCCTCACACACACACCCAACCCTCCCTCCTTCCCCACACACACACACCCAACCCTCCCTCCTTCCCCTCACACACACACCCAACCCTCCCTCCTTCCCCACACACGCACACCTAACCCTCCCTCCTTCCCCACACACACACATCCAACCCTCCCTCCTTCCCCACACACACACACCCAACCCTTCCTCCATCCCCACACACACCCAACCCTCCCTCCTTCCCAACACACACACCAAACCCTCCCTCCTTACACACACACACACCTAACCCTCCCTCCTTCCCCACACACACCCAACCCTCCCTCCTTCCCCACACACACCCAACCCTCCCTCCTTCCACACACACACACACCCAACCCTCCCTCCTTTCCCACACACACACACAACCCTTCCTCATTACCCACACACACCCAACCCTCCCTCCTTCCACACACACACACACCCAACCCTCCCTCCTTCCCCACACACACACACCCAACCCTCCCTACTTACACACACACACACACCCAACCCTCCCTCCTTCCACACACACACACACACCCAACCATCCTTCTTTCCCCACATACACCCAACCCTCCCTCCTTCCCCACACACACCCAACCCTCCCTACTTCCCTACACACGCACCCAACCCTCCCTCCTTCCCCACACACACGCACACAACCCTCCCTCCTTCCCCACACACACCCAACCCTCCTTCCTTCCACACACACACCCAACCCTCCCTCCTTACACACATACACACACACCCAACCCTCCCTCCTTCCCCACACACACACCTAACCCTCCCTCCTTCCCCTCACACACCCAAACCTCCCTCCTTCCACACACACACACCCAACCCTCCCTCCTTCCCCACACACACACACCCAATCCTCCCTCCTTCCCCACACACACACCTAACCCTCCCTCCTTCCCCTCACACACCCAAACCTCCCTCCTTCCACACACACACACCCAACCCTCCCTCCTTCCCCCCACACACACACCCAATCCTCCCTCCTTACCCGCACACACACACCTAACCCTCCCTCCTTCCCCTCACACACCCAACCCTCCCTTCTTACCCACACAAACACCCAACCCTCCCTCCTTCCCCACACACACACACCCAACCCTCCCTCCTTCCACACACACACACACCCAACCCTCCCTCCATCCACACACACACACACCCAACCCTCCCTCCTTCCCCACACACATACACCCAACCCTCCCTCCTTCCACACACACACACCCAACCCTCCCTCCTTCCACACACACACACCCAACCGTCCCTCCTTCCACACACACACCCAACCCTCCCTCCTTCCACACACACACACCCAACCCTCCCTCTTTCCACACACACACACACCCAACCCTCCCTCCTTCCCCACACACCCAACCCTCCCTCCTTCCACACACACACCTAACCCTCCCTCCTTCCCCACACACACCCAACCCTCCCTCCTTCCCCACACACACCCAACCCTCCCTCCTTCCACACACACACACACCCAACCCTCCCTCCTTTCCCACACACACACACAACCCTTCCTCCTTACCCACACACACCCAACCCTCCCTCCTTCCACACACACACACACCCAACCCTCCCTCCTTCCCCACACACACACACCCAACCCTCCCTACTTACACACACACACACACCCAACCCTCCCTCCTTCCACACACACACACACCCAACCATCCTTCTTTCCCCACATACACCCAACCCTCCCTCCTTCCCCACACACACCCAACCCTCCCTACTTCCCTACACACGCACCCAACCCTCCCTCCTTCCCCACACACACGCACACAACCCTCCCTCCTTCCCCACACACACCCAACCCTCCTTCCTTCCACACACACACCCAACCCTCCCTCCTTACACACATACACACACACCCAACCCTCCCTCCTTCCCCACACACACACCTAACCCTCCCTCCTTCCCCTCACACACCCAAACCTCCCTCCTTCCACACACACACACCCAACCCTCCCTCCTTCCCCACACACACACACCCAATCCTCCCTCCTTCCCCACACACACACCTAACCCTCCCTCCTTCCCCTCACACACCCAAACCTCCCTCCTTCCACACACACACACCCAACCCTCCCTCCTTCCCCCCACACACACACCCAATCCTCCCTCCTTACCCGCACACACACACCTAACCCTCCCTCCTTCCCCTCACACACCCAACCCTCCCTTCTTACCCACACAAACACCCAACCCTCCCTCCTTCCCCACACACACACACCCAACCCTCCCTCCTTCCACACACACACACACCCAACCCTCCCTCCATCCACACACACACACACCCAACCCTCCCTCCTTCCCCACACACATACACCCAACCCTCCCTCCTTCCACACACACACACCCAACCCTCCCTCCTTCCACACACACACACCCAACCGTCCCTCCTTCCACACACACACCCAACCCTCCCTCCTTCCACACACACACACCCAACCCTCCCTCTTTCCACACACACACACACCCAACCCTCCCTCCTTCCCCACACACCCAACCCTCCCTCCTTCCACACACACACCCAACCCTCCCTCCTTCCCAACACACACCCAACCCTCCCTCCTTCCACACACACACACCCAACCCTCCCTCCTTCCACACACACACACACACCTAACCCTCCCTCCTTCCACACACACACACACATCTAACCCTCCCTCCTTCCACACACACACCCAACCCTCCCTCCTTCCACACACACACACACCCAGCCCTCCCTCCTTCCACACACACACCCAACCCTCCCTCCTTCCCCACACACTCCCAACCTTCCCTCCTTCCCCATAGACACCCAATCCTCCCTCCTTCCACACACACACCCAACCCTCCCTCCTTCCCCACACACACCCAACCTTCCCTCCTTCCCCACACACACCCAACCCTCCCTCCTTTCCCACACACACACAACCCACCATTACACAGTACATAACACTGCCTGCATAACTTATCACAGGATGTACCCAAAAAAATTAATATATTTATAGTTTGCACATTATCATGACATTTCCACTGTCACAAGAGAGAGAGAGAGAGAGAGAGAGAGAGAGAGAGAGAGAGAGAGAGAGAGAGAGAGAGTCAGTTACATAGAAACACACACCATAACAGACCTTACAGAGAGAGAGAGAGAGAGAGAGAGAGAAAGAGTTAAACTTTGCTATAACAGTAAGCAATATATACTAATTTTACCAACAATAAATATTATTACTAATAGACAATATGTAAATATAAGTGTCATATACCAAACATTGATATAAAAGAACACACATACTGCATGCTGTATGTATTATGTTCATACTGAAATGTTAATTAATACTTAATTAAAATATAAAGATATAAGTAATAATCTTTTTCTCTCATGACAAACTGAGGTGGTATAATAATCAGGTTATAATAATATGTGTTCTTAGTGGAACGCTTGTCAATGTTATTAGACAAATTATAATGCAATAAAATAATACATTTCACATATACAGAGAAAATATAATTATGTAGTGTTACAAGACAAGATAAACATACATGAAAGACTTAGAGCTAAGTCTCTATTGGTTTTATATACTGTTTGTGTGTTAATGTGTGTGTAGCCTTGTAATACTGTATGTGTGTTAATGTGTGTGTAGCCTTGTAATAATGTATGTGTGTTAATGTTTGTGTAGCACTGTGATAGTGTATATGTGTGTTAATGTGTGTGTAGCCTTGTAATAATGTATGTGTGTTAATGTGTGTGTAGCACTGTGATAGTGTATATGTGTGTTAATGTGTGTGTGGCCTTGTAATAATGTATATGTGTTAATGTGTGTGTGGCCTTGTAATAGTGTTAGTGTGTTAGGTTATAATAGGTATAATAATCAGGTTATAATAATATGTGTTCTTAGTGGAACGCTTGTCAATGTTATTATTAGTTTACCATTTCACCGTAGAATGTTAAAAAAATATATATATTTATAAAATTGCACAAAGGCTCCTTCTCTCCCTCCCTCCCTCCCTCACACACTCTCTCCCCTCCCTCTCCCACCTTCTTCCTTCACTGTCCACTCTCTCGCTCCCTCCCTCCCTCACACTCTCTCTCCCTTCCCTCTCCCTCCTTGTTCCTTCACTGTCCACTCCCTCCGTCACTCACACTCTCTCTCCCTTCCCTCCCCCTGCTTCCCTCCTTCAATATCTAGTTTCTCTTCATCTCTTCCTGTGATGAGATAATCTCCGTGAACGTCAGCCAGGCCGCATATACCGAAACTATTGTTAATTTCGGCACTATCTAAATTATCAGCCAATCAGGCGCCTTTCTCTCGTCATGACGTCACCTCCGATTGACCAATCACACTCTTCCAAAGGTATGACGTCATTGCGTCGTTCACTCCAACGTATGCGATTACACCAATTATTATTATTGTGCATAATAATACTAATAATGATTATTATAATACGTTATTATTATTATGCATAAATATCAGCCAAAGAAGTGCACTCTGGAGCATAAGGTCTGATCCAGTTTTTATGCGTTAATGCCGCCATGACGTATCTGCTGCATGCGCCACAGTCGCCAGAGTTGCCAATTTAGCGCTTTTGGAGCTAGATTCGGCACTTTATAGAACAATATAGCTCTTACAATTTGGCTCTAGTGCCATTTGGCAGCTGCTTTTCTGTGTTTTTGTTGCGCATTTCTTGGTGGTTTTAATTATTTCAGAATCCTGACATAATAAAGAGTAATAAGTAAATAACAATCAGAAGGTTTTGTGGGACATTTATCAAAAATAGCGCCTTTTTAGCGCTTTTTGGGAGTAAGTTTAGCGCCTTAAGAAATTTCCAGTTGGCAACTTATGACCAGTTTATTTATACTACTATATACTACTATACTATACTATACTACTGTACTACTATACAGGTGTATTATATCAATAAAGTTGGTGTGCATATCACTTTGTAACTTACAACTAAATTGTAGTACCAATTAGAATAATAGCCAGGTTGACCCTTTACGATATACAAGAATATAAATGGAAAGCTGTTAAGCAATATTTCAGTGCAAATTGCCAGGAGATTGAATAACCCCACAAAGATAAAGGACCTCGATGCTCCATGATGTTGGGTATAATCAAAGGGAGAGAGAACACAAGACAGACCTGAGTTACCATCATTTATTTTCAGTCTTATCTACAATCAAAATCATCCCACCATTATTTCACGAAATAAATGAGGTACAGTAACGAGCACTAATAACTAATTAGGTGTGCTTGGAATACCTAGAGACCGTAAATAAATGCACAATAAGATCTCCATTGGAATTACAGTACTTCGTTGGTGAATTGGACTGTTCAAAGCTGTATACCTTAGTGTTCGTGACTGTATAAGGGAAAAAATGACAGCTGTCGTAAAGGAGTGCAATGTTTTTATATATTTTTTTTTCACGATGATAAGCGCGAGTCATTAGTTAATCGGAATATGACGTCATGACACAAGAGAAGCTCGTGAGTCGTGAGAGGCTGATATTTCAGATAGTAACTTTTTTCACTTCAGCTTAATTTTTAGTTCATTTTTTATTAGACTGACGCATTTTTTACTATAATGTTAATCCTCTACCATTATTCCGTTTGTATTCAAAGAATCAAGTAAATATTTACTGAAATTAATGAGGTATAAAGAAATAAATGACCACTTCTACCGTGAAAAAGTGCAATGTCTTATAACAATAAAAGCAAGCTATGACGTCATACCTTTCGGAGTGTGATTGGTTAATCGGAGGTGACGTCATGACGAGAGAAAGGCGCCTGATTGGCTGATATTTTAGATGGTGTCGAAATTAACAACAGTTTCGGAATATGCAGCCAGGCCAGGCCAACTCCCAGCCATGGTAGTAACCCCTCAGTAAACGGTTTTAATTAAGGGAGTGCTGGAATAGGGGCACAGGCTTGGAGGGGGGGGAGCTTAGGGGGGTGCGTGAGTAGGGGGACAGGCTTGGGGGGGTTTAGGAAGGTGCGGGAATATGGGGACAGGCTTATGGGGGTTGCGGGAATAGGGGGACAGGCTTGAGGGGAGGTGGGGGAGTAGGGGGACAGGCTTTCTACCCACCCAAAGCCTGTCCCCCTATTCCCACACCCTGCAAACCCCCCCCCAAACCTGTCCCCTACTCCCGCACCCCCTTAAACTCACGGACCTGGGGCTTACTATACATTACTAATATTACCATTACTTTATTTATTAAAACTAAATTGGTCTCCAACCAATCACTTATTATGATCAATATTAAATATTATAATATCACCTGACAATGTAATGGTTAATGTTGGTAGAGTTGGTTCACAATGTCCAAGTGTACCTATTATTACTCAAAGAAGAATTGAGGGAGGATTGCAAGGTGCAACTGTTCAGTACAGAAAAGAATGTATGTTGACACAGAAGAAACCTGACCAAAGAAGAATATAGGAGAGGAAAGATAGGAAGTGATAAAGAGAGGGAGAGATTATGAAGAAATACAGAGCATTTCAAAGGAAGACAATCCAAAATAGTTGAGTGTAGGATTTAATTAATAGTAGCAACAAAACACTTTACCTAATATATGGAAGGTTCTTCTTGATAATAAACTCCAGAGATTGAAGCACTGTAATGCTGAAGTTGAGAAGGATTTATACAAACACAACACTACAAGATGGTTGCAAATCCAGTAGTGACCACACACACACATACACCTACGCACACAGGAAGTGTCATGACGTCATCCATTGGGACAGTGAAGGAAGAGATAAAACATATTAGATTATGAATTCCAGTGTACTGCGAACAACTTAATCCTTTGTAAATTATTGTGTTATTACAACTTGTTAAATCAATATAATAACTTTCATATTCCCCTTGACAAAGGTTGTATATTTATTACCATACACACTTTCAGGATGTAGGGAAAAACACTAAAATCTATGAATCTAGAATCTATAAACTTGTAGGATCACACACACACACACACACACACACACACACACACACACACACACAGACACACACACAGACACATACACAAACACACACACATTGTACATGTTATAATTGCAATTAATAACTTGTTTTCTTCTGTGTAATAACTGGTCTGAGACACCTGATAATATTTATATACTGGCTAAACAAGAGGATAAAAAACCTTTGTTCTTACTATAATATTGTTTGTAGTCCAGACCCAAAAGTTCTCGTTGGTGAGGTTAACCTTGGACAGAGAGGAAATATACTCACTCTATTTTTGCCTCAACGATGGGGGTTTCCTGAGAGAGAGGGAGAGAGAGAGAGAGAGAGAGAGAGAGAGAGAGAGAGAGAGAGAGAGAGAGAGAGAGAGAGAGAGAGAGAGAGACGAAGGTTTAATCAAGTACGGAGAGAGGGAGAGAGAGAGTGAGAACGAAATCGAGGGAGAAAGGGAGGGAGGGAGGGAGTGTGGGAGATAATGGCCTACCTTTGAAACTTATAAGAAAGGGGAGAATAAAATGTCAAAGTAGAGTGTAATGTAACACCTGTCATCACCACCATTCCACTCGTATCATTATGAACACACAACAACTAATGTATTTCATCAATAGTAAATAAATGGGCAGAAAGATACCAATATAAATAAATAAATGTTTATATATACATATGTATATATAGCTTTACTGTGTGTGTTGGTCAGACAGTTTGATTCAACTACCTGCTGTCCAGTAAGGATAGAGAAGGTCAGGTTCCTTCCATAAGATGTGTCTCAGGGAATCATAAACACAGCTGTACAGTCAATACCAGAAGTTTGTCTTTCTTAGTCCATGATACGTTCCTGTTAATCAGGGAACACTCTATGTGATAGAATTGACAGCTATACATGGTTTAAATGTCTAATATTACAGATGACCATATGTGAACTAGAATAATTTAACAACAAATTCCTCAAAGTTATAATATTATATATGTTGTGAAGGTGGAATCATAATATTATCGAGAAATATATGATATTGGTGCAGGAAGATTTTTGTTTACGGATACCAACACACAGAAATATATATAATGTTGCCAGAAAGTTGTATATTAAATATACCAAAACATTTTCAGTCATAGAGGTAACGTTGCAAGAATACAATAACGTTGCCAGATACACACGTCATCAACATAGATAATGGCAGTGTGTGTTAGGCCATTACATGTTGTTTTTTTGTTCTATAAATACAGTACTTCCCCTCCTGGCCTCCCCTCTCCCCATTCAGTGTTAAGTAACCTTCCATTTATACCTCTGTTGCTAAAAAGTATTAATTTAAACTTCGACATGTATTTTAGTAACATGAATATTTCGTCCATGTTGTGACTTAACATTATTCGTTACCATTTGTTTAACACGGGTAATACAGTGTGACAAATATTCTTCTTACCAATGTCTCTATCAATCATTCCCTCTTTTGTTCCTTCCTATTACCACACTGGACTCTGTTTGTTTCTAGTCTTACCAATCCCCAATCTCTCCTATCGATTTCATTTCACAGACTCGTCTTCATTATGCCATACTCACTCTGATATAGTCTGAGATTTATGTTGTCATTGTACTAACATTAAAATAGAAATAGGCATAAACCTTATAATTTTGATGCTGACAACTTTACTCAGATTAATAATAAAAGGTTAAAGGTCCGCTTATGAGTGGTAGTCAATGGGACAGAGTGAAGCACACACTAGACTGTATGAAATACTACAATAGCACGCATCACAAGGATGATGTGTGGCCCAGAGACCTCTCCACTCACGTGAGACCCGAGTCAGCTTCGGCTATAGCTGGGTAAGCAGGAAGACCTCACTGAGATAGCCGAGTCAAACTCCCCACACCCTACTCACAGGGGTGGTAACCTCTGGAATCAGTGAAAGATTTTTATGGTGTCAAAAGCAAGGACCGAACACTGGACCATTTGTAGCAGAAAAGAAGCAGGGACCAAGTAAAGGCCCCAAGCAGAGATGTGTGTGTTTGTTTCCCCAGAAATTAACCAAGTAAAGAACCCAAGCAGAGATGTGTGTGTTTGTTTCCCCAGAAATTAACCAAGTAAAGAACCCAAGCAGAGATGTGTGTGTTTGTTTCCCCACAAATTAACCAAGTAAAGAACCCAAGCAGAGATGTGTGTGTTTGTTTCCCAACAAATTAACTTCACATTCCACCATCCTGATGGGCTAAAACCGCTCTATAATATTTCATGTCCTATAATTTGACACACTATTATAATTCCATACACTCTTCTGTACTGCACACCAGCCAGTCAATAACAATTTTCTTTCGTTTTTATATTTCTGTGTTCATTCCTTGTCACGTGTCATTGTGCCAGTTTAATGTGTGTGTGTTTTACCGCGCAGTGAGCACATTTTTTTCCTGTCTTGATTTATCTATCTTCTTCCTGTCTGTTCCACGTCTAAATTCTCTCTCTCTCTCTCTCTCTCTCTCTCTCTCTCTCATGAACTAAGAACAGAGTGTTACTGTTAAATACTCTGTATTGTGTGGCCCGTGAACATACTAGGAATTAATAATAGAATCCGGCCTGCAAATACTGCTGACAAATACTGTTTGTCAACCCTACACTCTCTCCAAGTCAAGGCTACTGGTACTCTGGTCACCAAGTCTCACCTTCACTATCAGCTCTCGGACTGTCACCTCAATGATATTCTTCTGTTGTGTTTTTCATCCATTGAACTGAACATTGAAACAATTGTTTATGGCAAGTAGAACCAACCATCACACTAATTTGTATGTTTACCAAGAACACTCTTCAATGAACAATGTCACCAAACCATCTCACTAATTTGTATGTTTATTTTTCAATAATTTTTTTTTACAAAGCCACTTTGTGGTTCTGGTATGTCACTGCTGCCTGTGACATGCTCCAGAAAGTCTCATCTGACCTTCACCCTACTGTACAAAGGTATCCCGCTCTTGATTTACAGGTACAGCAATATGTAAACGAGTGGCAGGAGCAGTACACCCAGCAGGAAGAATATAATGATTTACAGGCAGAGAGAGAGAGAGAGAGAGAGAGAGAGAGAGAGAGAGAGAGAGAGAGAGAGAGAGAGAGAGAGAGAGAGAAATTGTATATATATGTATGTACGTGACAGGAAACGTGTGTGTGTGTGTGTGTGTGTGTGTGTGTGTGTGTTGGGTTCGTACTATCTCTATCGCTGTAAAATTATTGACCATTAAATTCCTTTAAATTAAGATTAACTTGGACTACTGTATGAAGGTAAAACTGATTTTGTGGTTAATGCATGTGTGTGTGTGTGTGTGTGTGTGTGTGTGTGTACCAATCTGAAATGCTTGTGATCCTCCCTAGATACAGAAAAGTTGTTTGATAATTGTTAAACAAATATGGATCATTTGTCAGACTTAAAATAAAGTATACTACATTGATTTGCAAGAAGTAACAACACAATAATTGACAAAGGATTAAATTACTCGCAGTACACTGAAGTTCATTATCTAATTTGTATTATCTCTTCCTCCACTGTCCCTACGGATGCCGCCATGACACTATCTCAAGGTCACACACACATTGACACACATACATTATTACAAGGCCACACACACATTAACACACATACATTATTACAATGCCACACACACATTAACACACATACATTATTACAAGGCTACACACACATTAACACGCATACATTATTACAAGGCTACACACACATTAACACACATATACTATCACAAGGCCACACACACATTAACACACACACTATCTCAAGGCTACACACATACACTATCACAGGGCCACACACACCTTAACACACATACACTATCACAGGGCCACACACACATTAACACACACACACTATCACCAGGCCACACACACATTAACACACATACAGTATATAAAACCAATATCTTTCATGTATGTTTATCTTTTCTTGTAACACTACATGAATATATTTTATTTGTATATTTGACATGTATTTGTCTAATTTTAACAATATACAGAATATATTAGATATATTGGTACATCCTGTGATAAGTCTTGCAGACAGTCGTATATACAATAGGGTGGAAGGTAGGGTGAGTGAGGAGAAGGAGAGAGGAAGGATGGAGGGTTTGGAGGGAACGATGACGTAAGGGTAAGAAAAAGGAAGAGTAGGAATGAAGGAAAGGGAAGAAATTGTAGGAAGGGATAGGAGAAAAAGGTTAATGGGAAGGAAGTGAGGATTGGGGATAGTAAAGGAGAGGAAGGGAGAGGATATGAAGCTGTAAAGGAAGGAAAGGGAAAAGAGCGGTAGGAGAGGGAAGGGAAGGGTAGGTAGGATATAGAAAGGGGAGGGAGAGGAACGAATAGGAGAATGTAAAGGTATAAATTTTATATTTGTCATCTTGGTTAGTGGGAATGGTAACACATTGAGGAATATTGTGTCAGACATTAATTTTATGTTTGTTATCTTGGTTAGTGGGAAGGGTAACACATTGAAGATGTTAAAACTAGAGTCACAACAGTCACTTATCGTTCATCATTATTTGTCCCTCATACAATCTCTTTTCTCTGCCTAATATGTTACCAAGTCAATGTATTTACTTATACATTACACATTTAGTATATTGGTTTTCTTGGTGTGTTTTGTGTTGTCCATGTTGGTGTTCCTTCATTACTATTGTGTCACCCTCCTGTCCTCTACAACACACACAGGACTACTGTGTAAACTGTGGATAACAAAGGTTAGTATACACACAACCATTATGTTGTTAATTAAGTCACGAGAGAGAGAGAGAGAGAGAGAGAGAGAGAGAGAGAGAGAGAGAGAGAGAGAGAGAGAGAGAGAGAGAGAGAGAGAGAGAGAGATAGAGAGATCACTATGACACTTACCTAGAGAAAGATTTTTAGGATTCAAATTGCGAGTGTCATAATTACACTGTTAACATTCGATGGAGAAAAGTAGATGAAAGAAAATTGGAGTTTGTATTTTTATGACATATACTAGATGACTATAAGATATATTAATCTCAGAGTATAGAAATAAATTACACTATATCATCATGTCAGCCAATTATCACAGAAAGAATAAGGAAATCTGCCAGTAACACACACACACACATCACAATCATTTACTGCCTTTCTGCCATCCACCCCGAGCACTCATCGGACCTGCCCTGATCGACTACATCATCGTCACATCAGACCGTCTTAAGATCCAGTTTCCTTCTTCCAAGCTAGTTATCTGTGGTGACTTTAATGAATTAAATACTAGCAACCTTCAGTTACAGCTTTCATTAAAGTAAGTTGTAGACATTCCAACCAGTGGCAATGTGAAAATTATTTCCCACAGAGAAGCATTAACGACATAATATCAGCAATTATCGTTGTTATTTAACATTTATATTGCCAGTAGTTACAGCCATCTAAAAAGATTCTCGAATTTATTTATATATTTATAATACCAAAATTTCGAGCCATCTAAAAAGATACTCGAAC
The DNA here is from genome assembly GCA_033782935.1 of Petrolisthes cinctipes. Lineage (NCBI taxonomy): Eukaryota > Metazoa > Arthropoda > Malacostraca > Decapoda > Porcellanidae > Petrolisthes > Petrolisthes cinctipes. The sequence goes on from JAWQEG010005297.1 coordinate 25,598, forward strand.
TTAATTAAAGAAATAATCACATAACATCACAAATCCAAGAAATCAGTCGAATATCTCGATAATATATTTCTGGGTTGTGAAGCACTAGATCATAAATTACCAGGTTTAGTCTGGAAGCTGGAAAGTTAGTATTTACGGAGGCAGTGAAGAGAACACACCATACAGAGTGGATTAGGACTATACAGGTGGGAAGAAGTGTTAGAGGGAATTCTCATATACGTGCAATACAAAAAGTCGTCTGGACATCAAGCTGCAACTCCAATACAACTTAATTTAACTAAGCAATATATCGTTCACTTCTCATGATAAGTATCCGATTATATACCAGCTGCCCAGTTAGGTAGGATAAGGATCGATTTAGAGATGACATTAGACACAGGAACAAGAAAAAGAATAAAGGAAGTTTCATTGCCATTCGTAACGTAAATTTACAACATATGATATATTGTTTTTTTTATACTTCTTTTATACCTCGGGACTGTAGGGTGTCAGTAGCCCGTGACTCTTACGAGGCCCCGAGATTATTGGGTGTCTCACTAGATGAGACAGTGAAGCTTTTTGGTGATGTTGGTACCATAGCTTCTTTTCTGCCCCACTCGATGACCACACCTTATTTATACACGTCAATATCACTATCACTACATATGATTATAAATCATTCTACAATGAGCGACATACTAAAATAATTAAGATTAATTTGTTTAGTGAAGGAGTTAACTTCGAACTCGTAAGTAAATATACGAAAGCCCGTGTGAAAGTTTTGTGTGAAAGTTGTTGTTAATCGAGGTCGGCTAGAGCGGTCGTGACAAGTAAATTTCATAACGGGCAACATTACCTTAGACCTAGTGTTGACTGACATTTTGGTAACCAGCTTTACCCTGCCCCCCCAACCCTTCCCTCCCCTGGGACGCAGCACACATTGTTCTGTTCTGTGTTCACCTGCACCAACCACTATACTCCACCAAGCCCCTGTCATTATGACCACACCTGACTCAGCCTTAAGGTCAGTGGATCACCTGGTACCCCTGGACTGAAGTCATCACTGAGACAGACTTATACACCAAGTGGAATAATATTGTTATCACCTCTACTCTACACACCTGACACAGCCTTAAGGTCAGTGGATCACCTGGTACCCCTGGACTGAGGTCAAGACAGACTTATACACCAAGTGGAATAATTTTGTTATCACGTCGACTCTGCACAAACATAAACAGGTTCAAACGGCTCAGAAATAAAAAAATCAGAGAAATTGCCAAGGCAAAGAAAAACCACTACCCAAGTAAAATTTACAGTTCAAAACAAACAAATAATTTTCAATGGTTTTCCAAAATAAAACATCTGTGTGGACTATCAAATAATTTCTCCACCATCCCCTGTGTCTCCCATCTCTCTCACTCTGAATCCAGTGACAAAATGAACCATCACTTCTCCACCATCTGTCAGACCCTCCCTTCGCTTGACTACACGAAGCTCCCCGGCTATCTACCTTCTCCATCCTTACCTCACTCTTGTGCACTTTGAAGAGTTTGTTTGCTTTTCCATCAAAGCCTTGTCTGGCCTGATGGAGAGCAGTTTATCGGATGTAGCTTCCTGTCTGGAGGCAAACTCAGACATATCAGAAGACAACGAGTTTTTACAATAGGATAAATGGCCGCCTTGGCAGCCCTTACCCAATATCCCCCTCTTTTCAATCATTCCTCAACATGTGTTACAGATATCCATCTCATCCACCTCTACGAAGCAATGTGTGGAGGCCTCTTCTGACTGCTGGGAATCTGCTAATGTGAATTGTTTGCCTCTCACTGCCAAGACCGTCAAGAATACTTCGGCTGTGCATGACGTACTTGACTCTCAGTCTTCTTTGCCTTGCTCTGGTGCTTCGACCCCTACCCACTCCTGGTCCTCGTCTCATTCTCCTGCGTTTGCCCTGGGTGACACATGAGTCAAGCTCTCCTTTTCTATGGACATGAAGCTGCAGTGGTTGTTTGTCGTTAACAAGGCCCTCCAACTGCATCATGAACTGGCTGAAGAAAAGATGTCTGCAGTCAGATCCCGGTTCATCATCATCTCCAGAAAGTGTCAGGTCATTATCAAGAGAGTCAAGTATGGTGAATATTTTTGTCTCTCCCTCACATTCCTCAGGGTTCGCCTGAGAGTCCTCGTGTGGTTGCATAGTCGCCAAGAAGATTTAATGTACCCCAGCTCCATAGTCCCCATGCAGACTCTTAAGAACCCCAGCTACATAGTACCCATGCAGACTCTTAAGAACCCCAGCTACATAGTACCCACACAGACTCTTAAGAACCCCAGCTACATAGTACCCATGCAGACTCTTAAGAACCCCAGCTACATAGTACCTATGCAGACTCTTAAGAACCCCAGTTACATAGTACCCACACAGACTCTTAAGAACCCCAGCTACATAGTACCCATGCAGACTCTTAACCCCTCCGGGACGGGCCAAGAATGGAAATACGTACTGTGGTTCTGGGTTCAATACTAATTTTTTACCCTGCCTGTCCGGGTATTTCCCGGAAAATCACTCTACTTCTCTTACTCCCTACGTCTAAACTACAATACTGAACAACTTAAATTTGATTGTGTACTCACCATCAACTCCTCCTCTTTCCATTAAAACCAACCCCAGCTCTCTAGGACACTCCATTGCCGAGAAATCAAGTGAGGAATGGAGGTCACTTTTCCCGTGAGAGCGAGGCTGCGTTCGCTTTGTGAGCGTGGCTGTGACTCAATCTAGCTGGTTGCACCCGCGGAGTGGAGGTTACAGGAGCGGGTGCGCCCGGCAGCGCGGTAGGATGCACCGAATCGAACGAGCCCGTATTTTCTTCACTACGCCCAGCCATTGTCACGGTCAAGCACACACTGATTGAATGTGGGGATGAAAAGGTCTGGTGGTGAAGTATAGCCAGATCAAAAAAAATCCCGACAAATTTGGCGTTTTTCCCCATAAATTACCAAAAGCGGGATTTCCCGCTGCCCGGACTCTGTCGACAGAGCGGGATTTCCCGCTGCCCGGCCTCTGTCGACCGAGCGGGAAATCCCGCTGCCCGGACTCTGGGGGTTAAGAACCCCAGCTACATAGTACCCACGCAGACTCTTAAGAACCCCAGCTACATAGTACCCATGCAGACTCTTAAGAACCCCAGCTACATAGTACCCACGCAGACTCTTAAGAACCCCAGCTACATAGTACCCATGCAGACTCTTAAGAACCCCAGCTACATAGTACCCATGCAGACTCTTAAGAACCCCAGCTACATAGTACCCAAGCAGACTAAAAGTACCCAAGCTACATCTTCACCTGGTTTCCTGTTGATGTTGACCAGAGTCTTGCCGAGGGACACCCTGGTGTGTACGCTGCCTTTCGTTTCCTCAAGGATCTTCTTCTTCAGATTTTCCGATATTTTTAAGGGGCCGTCGTTTCCTGTTTTGGGCATCCTGTTCTATCATTATCTTGTCTTGCTGGTCCCTCGCAATTCTGTTCTTCCATCTAAGCTTCGGTCTTCCTCTACCTCCTCTTTCCTCCACTTCTATATTCATGATTCTTCTTCACACTTGGTTCTCTTCCGTACACATACAATGTCCATACCACTGTAGTATTCTTTGCTGTACCATCTTCGATACTTCCATCATCTTGGTCATTTCGCTAATATGTTCATTCCGGATACTATCTCTTCTTGTGACTCAATATATCCACCTCAGCATTCACATTTCCGCAATTTCCAGTTTCTGTTCTTGAGCTTTCATTATATTATAAAGCTTCCATTTAATCTTTGCACTAATTCTCTTGTCACATAGAACTCCGGTTGACTTTCTCCAGTTAATTCAAGCTCACTGTATTCTCTGGCTACTTTCAGCCTCAATATCTTTGAAACTTCTGATCCCATGTATTTGAAATTCTGCACCTTCTTGATATTTTTTGCATCCATTCTGTCTTATCCCTGCCCTGCCTCCCATCACCTCTCACCCATCAATAATCCATCATAAGTTCTGCTTAAGCTTCATGCCTCTATCCTCCAGGGCTTGACACCTTTCCAGTTTTTGTTCCTCTCCATCCTTGCTCAAGTCAACCAATACAATGTCATCCAAGAATAAAGCACTACATGTAACCTCCTCTCTAACATCTGCAGTCATCTCATCCATCACAAGATCGAAAATGTAAGGGCTGAGAACCGACACTCTTCCGTCATTCTAACAACACTTCTTACTCGAGCCGTTGTTCCTGCATACATACTGTATCTTGCTGAACAATTACATACATCTTAGGAACTTCTTTCACCTTCATACATCTCCAAACTTCCTGCTTTGAAACCCAATCATACACTTTCTCCAGATCAATGAACACCAAGTGTAGCTCTTTCTGATTTCTTCTGAACTTCTCTGTTGGCTGTCTCAAAGAAAATATTGCATCCACTGTCCCTTTTCCGGTATAAACCCGAACTGTTCTTCTCTTACACAAGTTTCTCTCCATATTCTCTCTTCTATCTAATACAGAACTCACGCATAGATTTCCATCATCTAAAACATAGGTTTTATGCCTCTGTAATTACTACAGTCCTGGATGTCTCCTTTCTCTTTATAAATCAGTACCAGTACATTGTAGCCAGCCAATCTCATAATATATTCACTCCTTTTCTCCCTAAACATTTCCACTCTTTGACTGGTAATACCATCAGGACCAACTGTCTTTCCTTCTTTCATTTTTAGTAACGCTATTTGTAGTTCCTCTCCATTAATATCTTGTACTTCTCTTACATGCTGATTTCCATCTTCTATAGTTTTCCTCATTCAATAATTCCCTGGTGATGTGGGCAAAACTTTAAGGGTTTTGGCGCCCCTTCGGCCCCAGCCACAAGCTTTTAGTTCTTCAACTGTCCCTCTTTCCTTTCTATCTCCTTCCTGCTTGCTGTCTCCACTCTCCATCACCTTTTTCTTGCGCTATATGACCTCGCTGTTGCGGAGCCTAATATCAATCAATCAATCAATCAATCATTCAATAATTTCTCAAAATACACCATGTATTTACACCATCCTTATCTGTCAACACTCTCCCTCCTCATCCTTGATCTACTTGATGTGTGTTAGATCTTTGGTGGCTTTGTTTCTGTTCTTCGCTATCCTATACATATTCTTCTGTCCCTCTGTCGCCTCTAGCTACTCATAGAAATCATTCGTTGCTGTCGCCTTACCCTGTGCTACTGCTCCTTTGTATTCTATACATGCCACTTTCCAAGCCTCTCTAATCTCTTTCGAAACATTTGTGTCATAGGCTCTCTTTGCTTTTTCTGTTTACTGATTTTTCTCCAGTGTATTCTGGTTCAACCACCAAGTTTCTTTATTATTTTGTTGTTCTTTGCCAAATGTTTTACTGACAACTTCTTCCTCTTTTCAAATCACATTAATATTCTCTTTCCACCAGGTGTTCGTATTTTATTCTGGTTTGATGTTACACAGAAATGCTTCATTAAAATCTGCCTCAGTTCTTGATGTTTCATTCTACAACCTTTTATCTTTGGTTCTCCCTTCGAAGTTCAAATTCCTGCAGTAATATAATCTGATACCACTAAACACACACAACCCCCCCCTCCCCAACCCTGTCCCATAAATCACCGTACCCCCCTAGCACACACAACCCCCCCTCCCCAAGCCTGTCTCTCTATTTCTGCACCCCCTAAACACTTTCCCCTCTTATCGTTTTACAATTCTTCAGTTCAGCCAGTTGCCCTCTCCTATACAAAATGATATCTATCTGTGTCTGCCTTACTACACTGCTGTATGTAGCATAATATTTGCACGTAAAGAAGGTGTTACAAATTGCAAGATCAAATGCCACTGCGAAATGCACTCTTCATTCTCCTTCCTCATTCATCTCACCGATGCCATGTCCTCCATAAACTCTACCTATATTTTCACCAACATGTCTATTTAGGTTACATCCGATAATTACTCTCTCGTCTGCAAACATCGACGTCATGAACTCATTCATTGTTCTCCAGAACTCAATTTTATCTTCCTATTCACATGCTACTTGTGGAACACATCTAGTTACTATGTTCAACACCTTTTCTCCACGACACACCTTTATTCGCATTATTCTATAATATATCCCTTTAACCTACACTTCCTTATCTTTCATATATCCTTGCTGATAATGATCCACTTCTTCCATAGTTGTTAGCTCCACTGTACAGCATCTTATAACCAATGCCTATCTCCTTTGCTTTATTTAATTTCCATCTTCTTTCCTGTAAACACAATATATCCATCTGCTTTCTCTCCATAACATCTACAAGCTCTACAACGCTTGGTAATGCTGCCAACATTCAGGGTTCTGACTCGTTTCCTCTAGGATGGTTCCCCTGTATTACTGTTGACTGTAGTCTTCCTCACCCACCTCTACTACAACGCCTGGTAATGCTGCCAACATTTTGGGTTCTGACTCGTTTCCTCTAGGATGGTTCCCCTTATTACTGTTGACTGTAGTCTTCCTCAACTACCTCCACTTGAGATTTCCTTCCATTTCCTCTCGTGTCTTCCACCCTGTGATGTCTCCCTGGGGCAGGGGGCTACAAATATCTCTCCAGTATCCCTGCTTGTTGTTAAATGACTAAAAGCGGCTTTCACTTCAATTGTCCCTATTTTCATGTAACCTTAGTACTTACTGTCCCACCTCTCAATCACTTTCTTCCTTTGGGGCCATAGGACCTCGCTGTTACAGCGCCTAATATCAATAAATCAATCAATCAACCAGTGTGTGATGTGTGGAAACTTCATAATGACTAGCCTTGTTGCTGAAGAGTTGGACTCATCTTCTGGTACCGTTCACCCTTGTTGAAGTGTGTCTGGTGTGTGACTGATCATAACTCCATGATGTGTTATGTTAGGAGTAAACCATCATGTCCTACTGCCTCCACCTATGAGCCTCCAAGTCCTGGGAACTTGTTTCTGTGGAAGTGACCACGTTGCTTTCAGCCAGGAGTTAACGTGTGTCATGGTTGTGATTGATGCTAGTCCCCAACTCGTGCCTCTATTACCACAGTACTTCATCCACTATCACCTTCCCAGTGTATTACCACAGTCTACTACCACAGTACTTCATCCACCACCACCTTCCCAGTGTATTACCACAGTACTTCATCCACCATCACCTTCCCAGTGTATTACCACAGTACTTCATCCACCATCACCTTTCCAGTATATTACCACAGTACTTCATCCACCATCACCTTCCCAGTCTATTACCACAGTCTACTACCACAACACTGCATCCACCATCACCTTCCCAGTCTATTACCACAGCACTGCATCCACCATCACCTTCCCAGTCTATTCCTCCCAACAATCCTGCCCCACCTCCTAACCTTGCCCTCCGCCAGTTTGTTGCTTCTGTCAAGGCACGATGTAGTGCCCTTGAGAACTGCTTTTCTGCCCTTGAAGCCAGGATTGACAGGCTGTTTGCATCTCTGTCCACCTCTATTCCCAAACTCTCCACCGTTGTTGAGACTCAGTAATCCATCATCTCAGCCGTTACCACCTTTACTTTACCGACAAGATGGCAACTATTGATTTTTGCCTTGAGTTTTGTTTTTCTTTATTTTACATTTAACGTTTTTTGGAGGGCTAAGAGGTGTGATGTGAAAGTATGTGCTTTATTCCCTGACCCTCCTTGGAGCAGGGTTGGTCACGATGTTTACTGCAGGTCATGTCACAAGGATATCAAGTCTGCCTTGTCCTACATCCAAATAGTGTCCCTTGCCACACCCACATTTACCCTGGTCAGGACAGCATGATGGTCAGAGCTGTCTACGGGTGCCAGCTGGTGACAGCATAGGGTGTCCACCTGGAGGTCAGAGATGACAGGATCCAGCGTCCCTTCCCGTTCCTGTGTGGGGAAAGTCACATGGTCTATCAAGCCCTGTACATCCAGGAGATTTTTTGGAGGCTTACTGCTACAGGTGGTGGTTGAGGTCACCCACCACCAGGAAGTGGCTGCAACGGTGTTCTATCAGCAGGTCATTCAGTTTCTCTGTCAAGTAGTGGAGTGAGGCAGGCCCCTGTCTTGGTGGACGGTACATAGCGCAGATCATGAGGACTGAACAGTCAGCCAGTACAACCCAGAAAAACATGGTTTCCATCTGGAGAGGTGTTTCCACATTTAGTAGCTGGGACTAATTACCCTCCTTGAAACATAGAGCCTTCCCGCCTCCTGCTCGTTCCAGGCGATCCCTCCTGGTCCAGTGGGTATAGCCACGTATTTTGTCTCTTTCTCCAGGTCGTTCATCTGCCTCTACTCTCCGGACTTCTTCCTGCAAACATAGGGTTCGCTCTTAATGTCATCTCCTGGAGCATCTGTGGTATCACCAGTTATGTTAAACTCAGTCAACTCATGGTCAATGTTTTTCCTCATCATCCGAGATGGTCTCTCACCTCTGGACAAACTCTTAACTTGCATACATACCTTCTAGCCACATCACCTTCTTCTGTACCTCCACCGATCCTGACATGATCTTTCAGCTTCAGGAAGGTACTCTGGATCTCATCCTCACATCGGGACTGATAACATCTCAGAACCAGTGCTCCACGGTGCCAGTTTTATTCTCTGTTCATGTCACACTTTGGCTTCATTATATTCTACCTGCTGGGTCTACTGCTCCTGCCACTCGTTTACATATTGCTGTTCCTGTAAATCATTATATTCTACCTGCTGGGTCTGCTGCTCCTGCCAATCGTTTACATATTGCTGTGACTGTAAATCATTGTATCAGATTACTTTACTGAGGGAATTTGAACTTGGAAGGGAGAACCAAAGATTAAAGGGTGGAGATTGAAACTGAGGGAGACTTTCATAGAAGCATTTTTGAGTAACATCAAACAAGAATAAAATCTGAAGACCTGGTGGAAAGAAAATATTAATGTGATTTGAAAAGAGGAAGAAATTGTCGGTAAAACATTTGGTAAAGAACAACAAAATATATAAAGAAACTTGGTGGTTGAACCAGGATACACTGGAGAAAATCAGTAAACAGAAAGAAGCAAACAGAGCCTATGACACGAATGTTTCGAAAGAGATTAGAGAGTCTTGAAAGGTGGTGTGTATAGAATACAAAGGAGCAGTAGCACAGGGTAAGGCGACAGTAACGAATGATTTCTATGAGCAGCTAGAGGCGACAGAGGGACAGAAGAATATGTATAGGATAGCGAAGAACAGAAACAAAGCCACCAAAGATCTAACACACATCAAGTAGATCAAGGATGAGGAGGGAGAGTGTTGACAGATAAGGATGGTGTAAATACAGAGTGGAATGATTATTTTGAAAAATTATTGAATGAGGAGAACGATTGGAGAATGATAGAGGATGGAAATTAGCATGTAAGAGAAGTACAGGATATTAACGGATTTGAAGTACAGATAGCGTTACTAAAAATGAGAGAAGGAATGGCAGTTGGTCCTGATGGTATTACCAATCAAAGAGTGGAAATGTTTAGGGAGAGAAGGAGTAAATATATTATGAGATTTGCTGGCTACAATGTACACTCGTGATACGTAATCTCTGACCAGACGAACGGCAGGAGGCACCACACATACCCTGCATTCGAACTCAGCCTCTATAGGTGGACTGGGAGGGGAAATGAGCAATACCAGGCGATTCAAAGCTTTCTGCTCATCACACTCTGGTCAGAAATTATGTATCACGAGTGTAGTGATACTGATTTATAAAGAGAAAGGAGACATCTAGGAGAGTAGTAATTACAGAGGCAAAAAATCTATGTCTCAGATGATGGAAAACTATGCTTGAGTTCTATATTTGATAGAAGTGAGAATATGGAGAGAAACTTGTGTAAGAGAAGAACAGTTCGGGTTTATACCGGAAAAGGGACAGTGGATGCAATAGTTTCTTTGAGACAGGCAATGGAGAAGTACAGAAGGAAGTAGAAAGAGCTACACTTGGTGTTCATTGATCTGGAGAAAGTGTATGATCGGGTTTCAAGGCAGTTTCAAGTTTGGAGATGTATGAAGGTGAAAGAAGTTCCTAAGATGTATGTAATTGTTCTGCAAGATACAGTATGTATGCAGGAACAACGGCTCGAGTAAGAAGTGTTGTTAGAATGATGGAAGAGTGTCGGTTCTCAGCCCTTACATTTTCGATCTTGTGATGGATGAGATGACTGCAGATGTTAGAGAGGAGGTTACATGTAGTGCTTTATTCTTGGATGACATTGTATTGGTTGACTTGAGCACAAACTGGAAAGGAGTCAAGCCGTGTAAGATAGAGGTATGAGGTTGAAGCAGGACTTAATATGGAATATTGATAGGTGAGAGGTGATGGGAGGCAGGGCAGGGGACTATGAAGCTGGGGTACTTTAAGTCTGCTTGGGGACTATGTAGCTGGGGTACTTTAAGTCTGCTTGGGGACTATGTAGCTGGGATACTTTAAGTCAGCTTGGGGACTATGAAGCTGGGGTACTTTAAGTCTGCTTGGAGACTATGAAGCTGGGGTACTTTAAGTCTGCTTGGGGACTATGCAACCCCACGAGGACTCTCAGGCGAACCCTGAGGAATGTGATGGAGAGACAAAAATATTCACCGTACTTGACTCTCTCGATGATGTCCTGACACTTTCTGGAGATGATGATGAACCGGGATCTGACTGCAGACATCTTTACTTCAGCCAGTCCATGCTGCAGTTGGAGGGCCTTGTTAACGACAAACAACCACTGCAGCTTCATGTCCATAGAAAAGGAGAGCTTGACTCATGTGTCACCCAGGGCAAATGCAGGACAATGAGACGAGGAACAGGTGTGGGTAGGGGTCGAAGCACCAGAGCAAGGCAAAGAAGACTGAGAGTCAAGTACGTCATGCATATCCGAAGTATTCTTGACGGTCTTGGCAGTGAGAGGCAAACAATTCACATTAGCAGATTCCCAGCAGTCAGAAGAGGCCTCCACACATTGCTTGGTAGAGGTGGATGAGATGGATATCTGTAACACATGCTGAGGAATGATTGAGAAGAGGGGGATATTGGGTAAGGGTTTGCCAAGGCGGCCATTTATCCTATTGTAAAAACTCGTTGTCTTCTGATATGTCTGAGTTTGCCTCCAGACAGGAAGCTACATCCGATAAACTGCTCTCCATCAGGCCAGACAAGGCTTTGACGGGAAAGCAAACAAACTCTTCAAAGTGCACAAGAGTGAGGTAAGGATGGAGAAGGTAGATAGACGGGGAGCTTCGTGTAGTCAAGCGAAGGGAGGGTCTGACAGATGGTAGAGAAGTGATGGTTCATTTTGTCACTGGATTCAGAGTGAGAGAGATGGGAGACACAGGGGATGGTGGAGAAATTATTTGATAGTCCACACAGATGTTTAATTTTGGAAAACCATTGAAAATTATTTGTTTGTTTTGAACTGTAAATTTTACTTGGGTAGTGGTTTTTCTTTGCCTTGGCAATTTCTCTGATTTTTTTATTTCTGAGCCGTTTGAACCTGTTTATGTTTGTGTAGAGTCGACGTGATAACAAAATTATTCCACTTGGTGTATAAGTCTGTCTTGACCTTAGTCCAGGTGTAGCAGGTGATCCACTGACCTTAAGGCTGTGTCAGGTGTGTAGAGTAGAGGTGATAACAATATTATTCCACTTGGTGTATAATTCTGTCTCAGTGATGACTTCAGTCCAGGGGTACCAGGTGATCCACTGACCTTTAGGCTGAGTCAGGTGTGGTCATAGTGACAGGGGCTTGGTAGAGTATAGTGGTTGGTGCAGGTGAACACAGAACAGAACAATGTGTGCTGCGTCCCAGGGGAGGGAAGGGTTGGGGGGGCAGGGTAAAGCTGGTTACCAAAATGTCAGTCAACACTAGGTCTAAGGTAATGTTGCCCGTTATGAAATTTACTTGTCACGACCGCCCTAGCCGACCTCGATTAACAACAACTTTCACACAAAACTTTCACACGGGCTTTCGTATATTTACTTACGAGTTCGAAGTTAACTCCTTCACTAAACAAATTAATCTTAATTATTTTAGTATGTCGCTCATTGTAGAATGATTTATAATCATATGTAGTGATAGTGATATTGACGTGTATAAATAAGGTGTGGTCATCGAGTGGGGCAGAAAAGAAGCTATGGTACCAACATCACCAAAAAGCTTCACTGTCTCATCTAGTGAGACACCCAATAATCTCGGGGCCTCGTAAGAGTCACGGGCTACTGACACCCTACAGTCCCGAGGTATAAAAGAAGTATAAAAAAAACAATATATCATATGTTGTAAATTTACGTTACGAATGGCAATGAAACTTCCTTTATTCTTTTTCTTGTTCCTGTGTCTAATGTTATCTCTAAATCGATCATTATCCTACCTAACTGGGCAGCTGGTATATAATCGGATACTTATCATGAGAAGTGAACGATATATTGTTTAGTTAAGCTGTATTGGAGTTGCAGCTTGATGTCCAGACGTGGTTGTGTATCAAGTTCTTTTGTATTGCACGTATGTGAGAATTCCCTCTAACACTTCTTCCCACCTGTATAATCCACTCTGTATGGTGTGTTCTCTTCACTGCCTCCGTAAATACTAACTTTCCGGCTTCCAGACTAAACCTGGTAATTTATGATCTAGTGCTTCACAACCCAGAAATATATTATCGAGATATTCGACTGATTTCTTGGATTTGTGATGTTATGTGATTGTTTCTTTAATTAAGTTCGAGTATCTTTTTAGATGGCTCGAAATTTTGGTATTATAAATATATAAATAAATTCGAGAATCTTTTTAGATGGCTGTAACTACTGGCAATATAAATGTTAAATAACAACGATAATTGCTGATATTATGTCGTTAATGCTTCTCTGTGGGAAATAATTACCACATTGCCACTGGTTGGAATGTCTACAACTTACTTTAATGAAAGCTGTAACTGAAGGTTGCTAGTATTTAATTTATTAAAGTCACCACAGATAACTAGCTTGGAAGAAGGAAACTGGATCTTAAGACGGTCTGATGTGACGATGATGTGGTCGATCAGGGCAGGTCCGATGAGTGCTCGGGGTGGATGGCAGAAAGGCAGTAAATGATTGTGATGTGTGTGTGTGTGTGTTACTGGCAGATTTCCTTATTCTTTCTGTGATAATTGGCTGACATGATGATATAGTGTAATTTATTTCTATACTCTGAGATTAATATATCTTATAGTCATCTAGTATATGTCATAAAAATACAAACTCCAATTTTCTTTCATCTACTTTTCTCCATCGAATGTTAACAGTGTAATTATGACACTCGCAATTTGAATCCTAAAAATCTTTCTCTAGGTAAGTGTCATAGTGATCTCTCTCTCTCTCTCTCTCTCTCTCTCTCTCTCTCTCTCTCTCTCTCTCTCTCTCTCTCTCTCTCTCTAGTGACTTAATTAACAACATAATGGTTGTGTGTATACTAACCTTTGTTATCCACAGTTTACACAGTAGTCCTGTGTGTGTTGTAGAGGACAGGAGGGTGACACAATAGTAATGAAGGAACACCAACATGGACAACACAAAACACACCAAGAAAACCAATATACTATATGTGTAATGTATAAGTAAATACATTGACTTGGTAACATATTAGGCAGAGAAAAGAGGTTGTATGAGAGACAAATAATGATGAACGATAAGTGACTGTTGTGACTCTAGTTTTAACATCTTCAATGTGTTACCCTTCCCACTAACCAAGATAACAAACATAAAATTAATGTCTGACACAATATTCCTCAATGTGTTACCATTCCCACTAACCAAGATGACAAATATAAAATTAATGCCTTTACATTCTCCTATTCGTTCCTCTCCCTCCCCTACCTTTACCCTACCTACCCTTCCCTTCCCTCCCCTACCATTCTTTTCCCTTTCCTTCCTTTACAGCTTCATATCCTCTCCCTTCCTCTCCTTTACTATCCCCAATCCTCACTTCCTTCCCATTAACCTTTTTCTCCTATCCCTTCCTACAATTTCTTCCCATTCCTTCATTCCTACTCTTCCTTTTTCTTACCCTTACGTCATCGTTCCCTCCAAACCCTCCATCCTTCCTCTCTCCTTCTCCTCACTCACCCTACCCTCCACCCTATTGTATATACGACTGTCTGCAAGACTTATCACAGGATGTACCAATATATCTAATATATACTGTATATTGTTAAAATTAGACAAATACATGTCAAATATACAAATAAAATATATTCATGTAGTGTTACAAGAACAGATAAACATACATGAAAGATATTGGTTTTATATACTGTATGTGTGTTAATGTGTGTGTGGCCTGGTGATAGTGTGTGTGTGTTAATGTGTGTGTGGCCCTGTGATAGTGTATGTGTGTTAAGGTGTGTGTGGCCCTGTGATAGTGTATGTGTGTAGCCTTGAGATAGTGTGTGTGTTAATGTGTGTGTGGCCTTGTGATAGTATATGTGTGTTAATGTGTGTGTAGCCTTGTAATAATGTATGCGTGTTAATGTGTGTGTAGCCTTGTAATAATGTATGTATGTTAATGTGTGTGTGGCATTGTAATAATGTATGTGTGTTAATGTGTGTGTGGCCTTGTAATAATGTATGTGTGTCAATGTGTGTGTGACCTTGAGATAGTGTCATGGCGGCATCCGTAGGGACAGTGGAGGAAGAGATAATACAAATTAGATAATGAACTTCAGTGTACTGCGAGTAATTTAATCCTTTGTCAATTATTGTGTTGTTACTTCTTGCAAATCAATGTAGTATACTTTATTTTAAGTCTGACAAATGATCCATATTTGTTTAACAATTATCAAACAACTTTTCTGTATCTAGGGAGGATCACAAGCATTTCAGATTGGTACACACACACACACACACACACACACACACACACACATGCATTAACCACAAAATCAGTTTTACCTTCATACAGTAGTCCAAGTTAATCTTAATTTAAAGGAATATAATGGTCAATAATTTTACAGCGATAGGGATAGTACGAACCCAACACACACACACACACACACACGTTTCCTGTCGCGTACATACATATATATACAATTTCTTTCTTTCTCGCTCTCTCTCTCTCTCTCTCTCTCTCTCTCTCTCTCTCTCTCTCTCTCTCTCTCTCTCTCTCTCTCTCTCTCTCTCTCTCTCTCTCTCTCTCTCTCTCTCTCTGCCTGTAAATCATTATATTCTTCCTGCTGGGTGTACTGCTCCTGCCACTCGTTTACATATTGCTGTGCCTGTAAATCAAGAGCGGGATACCTTTGTACAGTAGGGTGAAGGTCAGATGAGACTTTCTGGAGCATGTCACAGGCAGCAGTGACATACCAGAACCACAAAGTGGCTTTGTAAAAAAAAAATTATTGAAAAAGAAACATACAAATTAGTGTGATGGTTTGGTGACATTGTTCATTGAAGAGTGTTCTTGGTAAACATACAAATTAGTGTGATGGTTGGTTCTACTTGCCATAAACAATTGTTTTAATGTTCAGTTCAATGGATGAGAAACACAACAGAAGAATATCATTGAGGTGACAGTCCGAGAGCTGATAGTGAAGGTGAGACTTGGTGACCAGAGTACCAAGTAGCCTTGACTTGGAGAGAGTGTAGGGTTGACAAACAGTATTTGTCAGCAGTATTTGCAGGCCGGATTCTATTATTAATTCTTAGTATGTTCACGGGCCACACAATACAGAGTATTTAACAGTAACACTCTGTTCTTAGTTCATGAGAGAGAGAGAGAGAGAGAGAGAGAGAGAGGAGAGAGAGAGAGAGAGAGAGAGAGAGAGAGAGAGAGAGAGAGAGAGAATTTAGACGTGGAAGAGACAGGAAGAAGATAGATAAATCAAGACAGGAAAAAAATGTGCTCACTGCGCGATAAAACACACACAACATTAAACTGGCACAATGACACGTGACAAGGAATGAACACAGAAATATAAAAACGAAAGAAAATTGTTATTGACTGGCTGGTGTGCAGTACAGAAGAGTGTATGGAATTATAATAGTGTGTCAAATTATAGGACATGAAATATTATAGAGCGGTTTTAGCCCATCAGGATGGTGGAATGTGAAGTTAATTTGTGGGGAAACAAACACACACATCTCTGCTTGGGTTCTTGACTTGGTTAATTTGTGGGGAAACAAACACACACATCTCTGCTTGGGTTCTTTACTTGGTTAATTTCTGGGGAAACAAACACACACATCTCTGCTTGGGTTCTTTACTTGGTTAATTTGTGGGGAAACAAACACACACATCTCTGCTTAGGGCCTTTACTTGGTCACCGCTTCTTTTCTGCTACAAATGGTCCAGTGTTCGGTCCTTTCTTGGGACACCATAAAAATCTTTCACTGATTCCAGAGGTTACCACCCCTGTGAGTAGGGTGTGGGGAGTTTGACTCGGCTATCTCAGTGAGGTCTTCCTGCTTACCCAGCTATAGCCGAAGCTGACTCGGGTCTCACGTGAGTGGAGAGGTCTCTGGGCCACACATCATCCTTGTGATGCGTGCTATTGTAGTATTTCATACAGTCTAGTGTGTGCTTCACTCTGTCCCATTGACTACCACTCATAAGCGGACCTTTAACCTTTTATTATTAATCTGAGTAAATTTGTCAGCATCAAAATTATAAGGTTATGCCTATTTCTATTTTAATGTTAGTACAATGACAACATAAATCTCAGACTATATCAGAGTGAGTATGGCATAATGAAGACGAGTCTGTGAAATGAAATCGATAGGAGAGATTGGGGATTGGTAAGACTAGAAAGAAACAGAGTCCAGTGTGGTAATAGGAAGGAACAAAAGAGGGAATGATTGATAGAGACATTGGTAAGAAGAATATTTGTCACACTGTATTACCCGTGTTAAACAAATGGTAACGAATAATGTTAAGGTCACAACATGGACGAAATATTCATGTTACTAAAATACATGTCGAAGTTTAAATTAATACTTTTTAGCAACAGAGGTATAAATGGAAGGTTACTTAACACTGAATGGGGAGAGGAGAGGCCAGGAGGGGAAGTACTGTATTTATAGAACAAAAAAACAACATGTAATGGCGTAACACACACTGCCATTATCTATGTTGATGACGTGTGTATCTGGCACATATTGTATTCTTGCAACGTTTGCCTCTATGACTGAAAATGCTTTGGTATATTTAAGTAAACAACTTTCTGGCAACATTATATATATTTCTGTGTGTTGGTATCCGTAAACAAAAATCTTCCTGCACCAATATCATATATTTCTCGATAATATTATGATTCCACCTTCACAAACATATATAATATTATAACTTTGAGGAATTTGTTGTTAAATTATTCTAGTTCACATATGGTCATCTGTAATATTAGACATTTAAACCATATATAGCTGTCAATTCTATCACATAGAGTGTTCCCTGATTAACAGGAACGTATCATGGACTAAGAAAGACAAACTTCTGGTATTGACTGTACAGCTGTGTTTATGATTCCCTGAGACACCATCTTATGGAGGGAACTTGACCTTCTCTATCCTTACTGGACAGTAGGTAGTTGAATCAAACTGTCTGACCAACACACACAGTAAAGCTATATATACATATGTATATATAAATATTTATTTATTTATTTTGGTATCTTTTTGCCCATCTATTTACCATTGATGAAATACATTAGTTGTTGTGTGTCCATAATGATACGAGTGGAATGGTGGTAATGACAAGTGTTACATTACACTCTACTTTGACATTTTATTCTCCCCTTTCTTATAAGTTTCAAAGGTAGGCCATTATCTCCCACACTCCCCTCCCTCCCTCCCTTTCTCCCTCGATTTCGTTCTCACTCTCTCTCTCTCCCTCTCTCCATACTTGATTAAACCTTCGTCTTTCTCTCTCTTTCTCTCTCTCTCTCTCTCTCTCTCCCCTGTTAATACTCAGAGAAACCCCCATCGTTGAGGCAAAAATGGAGTGAGTTTATTTCCTCTCTCTCCAAGGTTGACGTCACCAACGAGAACTTTTGGGTGTAAGGTTATCCTCCACTACACACGGGTTTTGGACTATAAACAATATTATAGTAAGAACAAAGGTTTTTTTATCCCCTTGTTTAGCCAATATATAAATATTATCAGGTGTCTAAGACCAGTTATTACACAGAATAAAACAAGTTATTAATTGCAATTATAACATGTACAGTGTGTGTGTGTTTGTGTATGTGTGTCTGTGTGTGTGTGTGTGATCCTACAAGTTATCCACTCATAGATTCTAGTGTTCTTCCCTACATCCTAAAAGTGTGGATAGTAATAAATATACAACCCTTGTCAAGGGGAATATGAAAGTTATTATATTGATTTAACAAGTTGTAATAACACAATAATTTACAAAGGATTAAGTTGTTCGCAGTACACTGAATTCATAATCTAATATGTTTTATCTCTTCCTTCACTGTCCCAATGGATGACGTCATGACACTTCCTGTGTGCGTAGGTGTAGGTGTGTGTGTGGTCACTACTGGATTTGCAACCATCTTGTAGTGTTGTGTTTGTATAAAATCCTTCTCAACTTCAGCATTACAGTGCTTCAATCTCTGGAGTTTATTATCAAGAAGAACCTTCCACATATTATTGGGTATAGTGTTTTGTTGTTACTATTAATATTAAATCCTGCACTCAACTATTTTGGATTGTCTTCCTTTGAAATGCTCTGTATTCTTCATAATCTCTCCCTCTCTTTATCACTTCCTATCTTTCCTCTCCTATATTCTTCTTTGGTCAGGTTTCTTCTGTGTCAACATACATTCTTTTCTGTACTGAACAGTTCCACCTTGCAATCCTCCCTCAATTCTTCTTTGAGTAATAATAGGTACACTTGGACATTGTGAACCAACACTACCAACATTAACCATTACATTGTCAGGTGATATTATAATATTAATATCGATCATAATAAGTGATTGGTTGGAGACCAATTTAGTTTTAATAAATAACCAACATTACCAACATTAACCATTACATTGTCAGGTGATATTATAATATTTAATATCGATCATAATAAGTGATTGGTTGGAGACCAATTTAGTTTTAATAAATACAGTAATGGTAATATTAGTAATGTATAGTAAGCCCCAGGTCCGTGAGTTTAAGGGGGTGCGGGAGTAGGGGACAGGCTTGGGGGGGGGGTTACAGGGTGTGGGAATAGGGGGACAGGCTTTGGGTGGGTAGAAAGCCTGTCCCCCTACCCCCCCAAGCCTGTGCCCCTACTCCCGCACCCCCCTAAGCTCCCTCCCTCCAAGCCTGTCCCCCCTATTCCAGCAACCCCCTTAAACCCCCCCCCCAAGCCTGTGCCCCTATTCCCGCACCCCCTTAATTAAAACTGTTTACTGAGGGGTTACTACCATGGCTGGAGTTGGCCTGGCCTGGCTGACGTTCACGGAGATTATCTCATCACAGGAAGAGATGAAGAGAAACTAGATATTGAGGGAGGGAAGCAGGGAGAGGGAAGGGAGAGAGAGTGTGAGGGAGGGAGGGAGCCAGAGGAGTGGACAGTGAAGGAACAAGGAGGGAGAGGAAGGGGAGAGAGAGTGTGAGGGAGGGAGGGAGGGGAGAGAGAGTGTGAGGGAGGGGAGGGAGGGAGAGGAGAGAGAGTGAGGGAGGGAGAGAGGGAAGAGGTGTGTAATACTACTAGTACTACTTAATTTATTAATATTATAGTATAGGTTAAATAACTGTGGAAAGAGGAAGACAAGTATGAAGGGAGGTATTCCAGTGTCCAAATGTGTGCTTGGCCCTTACCAGCCAAACGTAAACTTCTTCATTAAACACACTTACTTGCCAGTGCACTGTAATGTCATGATTTAAGGGAGGATATTAAATAACTCACATCAAAATGTCATAATTATGTATTTATTTGTTAAGAAGACATATAAAACAAACTATGCGTCTTAGGGTTAGTAGGAATTTTATAACCGCCAGTTATTTTCAATGTCATGTGATATCTCCGTATCACTGATAACGTTAATTGCACTTTATAACTCTTATACTTCCGACATGGCTATATGGTTATAGTAATCTTTCTCCAAGTAATATAAAAATAAACTTTATTTTT
>JAWQEG010005298.1:0-67499 GCA_033782935.1 Petrolisthes cinctipes
ACTCCCCCACCACCAACACTCCCACTCCCCCACACACTCACCCCCCACTCCTCTTGGCATCACCCACTATACCTTCCAAAGTCACTGAACTGAGAAATTGGTGTAAAAACTTCAGAGCCGCAGTTTTGGAAGTGATATTGTGGTATGATTCATATGTTCACCCTTTTCTCTCTCTCTCTCCTCTCTCTCTCTCTCTCTCTCTCTCTCTCTCTCTCTCTCTCTCTCTCTCTCCACACACACTACTCCCACTCCCCACACACTCTTCTACTCCCCCCCCCCCCACGCACACACTACTCCTCTCCTCTCTCTCTCTCTCTCTCTCTCTCTCTCTCTCTCTCTCTCTCTCTCTCTCTCTCTCTCTCTCTCTCTCTCTCTCTCTCCAACTCCGACACACACACTCCTCCTACTCCCCACACACATTACTCCCACTCCCCACACACTCTTCTACCCCCCCCCCCCACTCTCTCTCTCTCTCTCTCTCTCTCTCTCTCTCTCTCTCTCTCTCTCTCTCTCCTCTCTCTCTCTCTCTCCACACACACTACTCCCACTCCCCACACACACTCTCTCTCTCTCTCTCTCTCTCTCTCTCTCTCTCTCTCTCTCTCTCTCTCTCTCTCTCTCTGGGTGCTAGTTAGTGAGTGAGATGAAAGATATCAGGTGGTGGAGCAGCAAGTGGAGTCATTATTCACCCGTGTTTCATTGTCTGACACTCTCCCTCTCTCCCTCCCTCCCTACCTACCTAACTAACTACTCTCCTCTCTCCCTCCCTCCCTACCTCCCTACCTACATCCCTCTCTCTCTCCCTACCTACCTACCTAACTAACTACTCTCCCTCTCTCCCTCCCTACCTACCTACCTACCTACCTAAACCCTCCCTCTCTCCCTTCCCTGCCTACCTACCTAACTACTCTCCCTCCCTCCCTCCCTCCCTCCCTACCTAACTAACTACTCTCCCTCTCTCCCTCCCTCCCTACCTACCTAACTAACTACTCTCCCTCTCTCCCTACCTCTCTACCTACCTACATCCCTTCCTCTCTCCCTACCTACCTACCTAACTACTCTCCCTCTCTCCCTACCTACCTACCTACCTACCTACCTACCTACCTAAACCCTCCCTCTCTCCCTTCCCTCCCTACCTACCTACATCCCTTCCTCTCTCCCTACCTACCTAACTAACTACTCTCCCTCTCTCCCTCCCTCCCTACCTGCCTACCTACACCCCTCTCTCTCTCTCCCTCCCTATACCTACCTACCTAACTACTCTACATCTCTTCCTCCCTATCAATCTACCTACCTATCTACCTACATCCCTCCATGATCCACCATCCGAATTCTTCCCCCTCCCCCCCACCACCACTCTTTAGCCACCTGAGCCATTCTCCTCACTCTACTCACACTCCCCCCAAACCTGAGTCATTTTCCCTCCCCAACTTGACCCCCTTCCATTCCCCCAACTTGACCCTCTTTCCTCCCTCTTCACCTGACCCAATCTCCTTCCTCCCCAACTTGACCCCCTTCCATTCCCCAACTTGACCCTCTTTCCTCCCTCCTTACCTAACCCAATCTCCTTCCTCCCCAACTTGACCCCCTTCCATTCCCCAACTTGACCCTCTTTCCTCCCTCCTCACCTGACCCAATCTCCCTCCTCCCCAACTTGACCCCCTTCCATTCCCAACTTGACCCTCTTTCCTCCCTCCTCACCTGACCCAATCTCCATCCTCCCCAACTTGACCCTCTTTGATTCCCCCAACCTGAGCCACTTTCCTCCCTCCTCACCTGACCCAATCTCCCTCCTCCCCAACTTTACCCCCTTCCATTCCCTAACCTGAACCACTTTCCTCCCATCTTACCTGACCTAGTTATCTATTGGGGGAGAAGAAGGGAGGATTGGGTACCTGAGAGGGAAAGAGATGCCGTGTATACAGAGGGATATGTTGGAATGAGGTGTTATGATATGTTCCCTTCGTCTACATTGATCTCTAAACTCTCTACCAATGTGTGTATCATATGTTTACTAAATGCTGAATGTATCACAAAATTCATTTATTGTAGCCTACAGTGGATAAACTTGTCTCAATCTATCTTGGTTACTCCCTGTCGTCTATATCAGTAGCAACTATTTTCACATCTTTAAATATTATGTTTGGATTAACGCCAAATGTTACAAACTATATCCAGCGTTCAAGAGTTTATTGAAGAGTATTACGAACACACACTAAATACATGTAAATACCACACTACAAATACCACTACACACACACACACACACACACAATATTTTCACCATCAAAGTACCACACGCATTGATACACACCACATACATGTAAGTACCACAAATTTACATCACTACACACACATTATTTTCACCATCAAAGAAACACTCGCATTTACACACCCCAAATACATGTAGTAAATACCACACACTTGCATCACTACACACACCACACTATTTTCACCATCAAAGGAACACACGTACACACACACACTTAATCGACAACTCAGCACGCATTGATCACTAAACCAATATAAGCTCCGCCGGAAATCCATGCACAATCGAAAAATTACCAAATAAGAAAAAAATCCCAAAAGTCAACTTCAAAGCTCAAACTCCAACTGATTTCCTGGCAAAGTTCCATCACTCTTCATCGCTCACCTCTCCTGCCCTACCTACACATACACATCCTCCTGCTTGCATCCTAACTAAAGCCTTACACGTGTTGTATTTTTAAGTTTTTTTTAGTTTATTATTTTTTTTTTCATTCCATTACTCTCCACCTTTGGTTTCCCTTCCTAGTTATTTTTTATCCCGGCATTTTTCATCGCTCGGTTCAGACTCGATTACCGGGTCTTGAAGCACGATTTACTCTTTTCTCTTTTCGTTAATACATTTTTCACCAACACTGCCTGGAACTCGCTTTACTTATGAATGTTTTGCTTCTACAGTTTTCAGATTAAAGGATTTTAGATTTCTGCTTTCAAATCTCTCTCTCTCTCTCTCTCTCTCTCTCTCTCTCTCTCTCTCTCTCTCTCTCTCTCTCTCTGCCCCATCTTTATTACTCACTACTTTTTTATTTCTCGCTCTTCACCGTCTCATTTTTCCATGGGGTTGGATAGTGTATAAAGGCTAGGGTACAGGGAGCTAGGTATACACTGCCTCCCCAACAAACCATCCTATACCACTAGCGAATACATCATCAACAGCGCTAATGACTCCTGGTGAAGACAATGGCCAATTAGCCTGACCCACCTGCCTGCTGCCTCCTGCCTGTCGTCAACAATTATTACACCAGTTTCCACACCCACCTGTAGTCACACCAACGCTTACAATGACACACACCATGCAGCGACAACACACACAGTAAATAACTCTCATTTTTTATCATAAACATGGCTTGAAAAAAACATCCAAGAATCAATAAGATAAATAAGTTATATATTATAATTTAGGTGAGTAGCTCCTCATTAATATAATATCCCACTACATTCATCTTTCTCTCCCCAGATACAACAGGTTCTTGTCAGTAATTGTCAGGGCTACAGTCATAAGGTGTTTCATTTCGGGTTCTAACACACAGACCCATGTATGTATATATGTATATATGCATTGCCTGGAAGCTTAATATTATAACCTGATGTTCGGCCACCATTTCCCATGTCGTGGTCGCAACTTGAAAACCCAAAACAACTCTCTATTACACCCCCTAGAAATTTTAGGACCAACATTATCCCCGTCACCACTACCACTACCACCATCACCAATACAAAGACCAGTGACCAAAAAGTAAAACAAGGGAGGTGGAGCTCACGACACCTTACACCAACGTAACATCTATCAACCATTTGGGCTGCATGTCACACCCAGTTATTGTTCTGTGAATATGCACAAAGGTTTTCAATTTCCCTTGTGTAAATGAGTCATCACCTCATACACTTTTTATTATTTTTTTATTAAGGGTTGTGTGGGACAGGTTACAGGGGATGTATAATAAAAGAGATGTGCAGTACAGTAATGTTGTATACAGATGAACACCGCGTCATGATAATCTGTCTTTATTCACAGTTACTTGTGCACAGACGGAGTTGATATATCTAATTAAACAAAAAACAAAGTGTCTATTTGTTCGTTTTCACCATTTGCCAAACACGTCTATTACATTCGAAAATTGAGGACTATACATTGTACAGTACACTCGTGATACATAATTTCTGACCAGAGTGTGAGGAGCAGAAAGCTTCGAATCGCCTGGTATTGCTCATTTCCCCACTCAGTACACATATAGAGGCTGAGTTCAAATGCAATATTGCAAGGTATATGTGGTGCCTGCCGTTCTGGTCAGGAATTACGTATCACGAGTGTACATAGAGGAATACCCACTGGCAATCAACATTCATCCCAGAGGAAAAGTACAAAAGTGAACTGTTTAGATTGTTATGATCTTAACTACCAGTATAGCTGTCCAGTATATCGTAAAGAATAATGGTGAATGTTGGGTGATCCATCAAAGCTAACGAGTACAACAAATATACAAAGTCCAATCCATTGTTTGTTTGTTGTCCTTGTCTGAATAACTGTGAAAATAATACATTGTTGCAGTGACGCTCCACGGGTGGATATTGAAGTCTGGTAATGTTCAATTTTAGGGGATACAATGTTATAATAACGACACAGGCAGCACTATTATTCTTTTTCATAATATTATTCCTTACCTTGACAATACACGCTTAAGCTAAATGTTACAAACTGCTTCTCACCCTGACACTAACACAACCAACAGGTGTTCCATGCAAGTAAATGTGCCTAACTTTATAATAGTAATAATAATAATGAAACTTACCATCAACACACACACACACACACACACACAATAAAGTTGGTCTACACACACACACACACACACACACACACACAAAATAAGGTACGGCAGTACCATGCAGGGACCACTTGTAAGAAAAAATTATTGGATATGAGGTACCCAAATCAAAACAAATCAAAGAGAGCAGCGCCGTTGGAAAGACTAGAGGTCCAGTCCAGAAAAAAATAACATCATCGCGTATCATCTGGTATTGCCAGTGCTTGGAATTTTTCCCTAGATATTGGATCTTTGAAGAATATCTTATGTCATCACCTCCTATGTAAATATATGTAATTATCATGTAATAATCATCTAATAAAATAATCAATGAAAATTTATGTTTAATTTCATTCTAGGTAAAAATAGTAAAAACTGATTACTATATATATTTTGCCTACTTTATTATTACGATTATAGGAAACAATTAACATCAACATTGGCATAATAGAGATCACGGAATGGAAATGATGAGTATATAATGGAGGCTTCTAAATTGCTAATATACACTAAAAAATACACCAAGTTAACGAGGAGAATAATTACACTTTTAATTGGTATATTGGAGCGCCTTGTTTCCTCCATAATATGTCAGAAAACAGAGTCAGATTAACAAATAATATAATGGTGGTGTGTTGCTGAGAATATTTTGTAGGAATCATGCAGTTGCTCTAGATTTACCAACACTGTGTCTCCTCCCTAACTAAATAATGGAATTAATAATTAATCTTGGGGTTTCTTGATATTTTTGTGGTTTCTTGGGGTTTCTTGAGATTTATTAGGATTTCTTGGGGATTTTGGGGAATTTTACTATTTTCCTCTGGCTCTGGCAACACTGAATTTTCCTCAGGTTCTGGCAAGTGGCAACACTGCTAGCATCGGCTCGGTGTGTGAGTGACCAATACTTAATAATTTTTACCACTTTTTGTTATAATTTCGTGTATTTTGGGCAATACTAATGAGAAAATAATGGATAATAATGGGTAAATAATGTAATAATTCATAATAATGGGTAAATAATGTAATAACTGAACACCTCTTGAATAATAATGGGTAAATGTAAAGTAAATGGGTGAATAATGTAAAAATGGTTAATAATAATGGGTAAATAAAGTAATAGTGGATAAATAATGGGTAAAATAAATAAGGTATACCATAAATAATGTAGTAACTGAACACCACTTAGATAATAATGGGTCTTGGAGGCTTCTGATTCCTCCAAAATAGTACTGTTTCCTCCAAGCCATCCCTGGAAACACATGGCTCACCTTTTTATTATTAATGTTACTTACTAGAAAAGGGGGTAAATATTGAAAGAATTGCTGTTGGTATTTATTGAAAGATTTACCGTTTTGTAGCAGTGTTGCCAGATCCGGTTAGGTCCCAGTATTTTGCCCCGGTCATTTCCTGTACTTTACCACGGTTATTTCCCGGTAGTTTGCCCAGGTTAGGTCCCGGTAGTTTGCCCAGTTTAGGTCCCGGTAGTCTGATGTAGTCTAGGTTAGGTTAGGTAAGGTCAGGCTAATTTCAAAATGCCCCATTTGAATATGCCCCATCTTAGAAAAATAGTCTTAGAATGATCTAAATAAATGGGTAATGAAGGTAGAAAAACCATACGCAATAACGGTAATTCTTTCAATATTTACCAAAAAGGGAAGGAGGATTCACTTTGTTCACCTTAATTTATTTATGCTGTTATATTTTCGTCATATTATTGTTATTATCATCATTATTATTATTATTATTATTATTATTACCTAATTTGAACCTGGGCAGACTACCAGGACTTAACCTAACCTAATCTTACCTGACCTGACCTAACCTAACCTAACCTAACCTAACCTGGGCAAACACAAAAGAGGGGGTGGTGGGGGGACAGAAAATGATCAAAATACATTACACCACATATAATTCAACATATCAAAATAACGAATGAGGTGTTATCCAAAAAAAGTTCGGGAAAAAATTGTGTTTACCATTGCCGTGACTGAATTTAAACTGTAGTCTACAGTACCAGTTGTTGAGCACTGGTATACTGTATAATTTATGGTGTTTTATGTGTGTTGTGTGATTTTCCATAAATATCATGATGTGAAGTGAAAGTCATAATCACTTGATCAAATAGCAGGACATATAACAAGAAAATGTATACTGGTATTGTTATTATCAATTCCTGTTTTGACAATTTGTGAACATTTATCACCATAACATATAACAGTTGTCAAATATTTTCAGTGAAACTGGAATCATAATTACCCGGTATAATATTTTTAGTGAAACTATAGCTGCTTTTTTAATATTTTTTTTTAAACTAGCCATGTTTTAATTTTTAGTAGAACTATAGCCATCATGAGAGAGAGAGACTGACCCTATCCACCTCTCCCCACAGTTGGCTAAGTAAGGGAATAAGATGACCGCCCTAGACAACAACGTTCCTGATCGCCGTAAGTCTCGTCCCCGATCGCTGCGTCGTAAGCGCACCTTAAACCCAACAACCGACATCTCCCCCGCACCCGAACCACGCACCAGTCATCGATTCCTACGCACCTATAGTAACGGTGATTCATCAGACGATAAAAATAAGGTCAGTACCAATAATGTTATGTGTATATAGTGTGTCTATGAAGTCATTGTATCAGTACGATGCCATTGTATGCAAGAATATCTGTAGTGTGTGTTTTGAGTCATTGTATGCAAGAATATCTGTATAATGTGTCATTGTGACTGTGCACTGTGTCTTTGTAGTTGGGCCCCCTTCACATGACGCGACCATATGTTTATATCTGTTTAGATGGAGCCCTTCACACTTGGCCAAGCGGCCAAGTCTGGTCACCAGGCAATGCGATTCTGTACATGGCCACCTGGTCGCACAGCCATGGTCACGTTGTGTGAAGGGAGCCTTATTGTACTGGTACCATGCCATCGTATGAACGAATATCTCTATTGTTGTTGATGATGGCACCGTACTGGCACTGGTACCGTACAATGACTTCATAAGACAAACTACTACAGTGCCATATCTAACTTTCTAACTATCTATCTATGGTATATCTATATCTATCTATAGCTCTGACCCCGCATTCTCTCCGGGAACTCCCTCCAAAGGGGTGGCCACGGCAGAAGTGTTTTCTGTTCCAACACTCCCTCCTTACTTGGTTAAATCCTACTCTTCCACTCTGTTCTACCATCTAACCGGAGGTCTGCCTCTCACACCAGGTCCCACAACTTTATTACCTTCTTTACAAACTGCACACCTTGCAATCTCTCCACATGTCCAAACCACTTCAATGTATTACGCATCACTCTCTCAACCACCCCACACTCAATACTAATTGCATTCTCACTAATACCACATCTCTCATTACTTTCTCCATCGCACCTAGTAAGTCCACATGCTCCTCTCAAGTAACTCATTTCCACTGCACCTATTTTAGACTGATGAGCCCTACTCCATGTCCATGTCTCTGACGCATATGTCAGTGTTGGCAGGTTTATACTATTTCGTAGTCCCCTTTTCACTTCCATACTCACACTTCTACCCTTCATAATCCTCCCCAGTGATCCTATGACCTGTCTACCCCTCATTGCTCTCTCCCTAATTTCTCCTTCCATACTTCCATGTTTACACAGAACTGTTCCCATGTACTTAAACTCCTTCACTTCCTCCATCCTCTCACACTTAGTTCCATTAGGTACTCCCACTCTGTAAGGTGTGGCAAAGTCAATCACTTTGTTTCTGCTCTCTCAAATACCATCACCTTACTTTTACCCACATTCACCTTCAGTTTCCTTCGTTTACACACAGACTGAAACTCATCCACCACCCTCTGTAACTCCCTTTCACTCTCAGCCATCAACACAGTGTCATCCGCAAATAAACTTGCCACCAAGGACTAATTTACTCCATTCAGCCTCAACTTCACCCCCAGGCCATTCACTTTGGCCTTCATCTCTCTCATACAACCATCCATATATATATTGAATAGCCATGGTGACTTAACACACCCCTGTCTCAACCCTACTCTAATATTAAAACTCACTTAGATCACCCTCTACCCGTACACATGCTTTTGCCTCTGCATAAATGGCCTCGATGCCTTTATTGATTTATTTTCTCATTTCTTTTAGTCTCATTTTATACATTTATTCTCTCATTTCTTTAATTCATTTTCTCTATCTCTCTCACTCCGACTCTTTCTCCACAGACTCCTCCAATGATTCGCAAGATCAGCCTCAGCAGGAACAAACTGAACCGTCGAACTCTACCACACTCTGGAGGAGGACAGGGAGGAATTGGAGGGGTTGCTGCAGGAGGTGGTGGTGGTGGAGGAGGAGATGGAGGGAGAGAAACCACTACCACCAACTCTAACACCAACACAACAGGAGGAGCAATAGGGACAACAGGAGGAATAATAGGGACAACAGGGTTAGGAAAGGTAGCAGGTGTTTGTCCCCTTGCTAACATGGGTAATACCTGCTTTCTTAACTCTGTGCTGTATGCCCTTAGATTCCTTCCAGGCTTCACCCACGACCTACACCACCTTCATGTACATCTACAACAGGCTGCGGGGTGCGTACATGTGTGGGTGTCTTCTTACCTATTTGTATCTGTACAGGATTGAGTAAAGTTATATTTTTATAACCCAATTATCGTATTTTTCTTTAAAATTATGTATGTTTTTTAACACACCACTTCTGGTAATGCATTCCATTGATGTATTACTCTATTTGGAAAGCTATGTTTCTGTATATCTTTGTCTCTTCTTTTAATTAATTTCTTACTGTAACCTCTTATTGTAGGTAATCTTGTTGACACAAGGGTGTGTGTGTATATACAGTACTGTATAGAGAGCCTTACATTACTTTTTCTTTCTTTCAGAGACCAGAGTGATACAAGTTTGGACCGTAGGATTCAGTTTCTCTCTGAATTACACCGAGTCTTTGTTAGTCTGTGTTTGGAAGAACGTGGTGGCTCAGAAAAGCGCATCCCTGCCTTCCAACCCTACGATTTCCTCGACGCACTCCGGTAAAGCAATGTTAATGCTTCCTCCAAACTACTCCAGGCATCAACAGAACACCAATCAAATTTTTTTGCTATTAATCGAGTATAAATGAGTCCTCCAACCTATTCCAGGCAACAACAGGTTACCATTAGTAATATTATTTTTGTAGTTAATTTGGTGTACATTTTTCCTCCAAACAAACTATAGTATTCCAAGCAACAGTTAGGCCACTCTTATGTTGGAACTGAATCCTATAAAATATTCCAAGCAACGACAGGACACCGCCATTATTTGTTAATCTGGTCCTCTTTCCTGGTACACTTTGGAGGAATCAAGGCACTCTAATGTACCAAAAGTGTATTAATAACCCTGTAATGATTCCACCAAACTATTCCAACACCAACCAAACTCAATTCAATCTAACCCAACCCAACCAAATCAAAGCCAAACCAACCAACCAAATGCAATCCAATCAAAGCCAAACCCAACCTAATCCAACCAAACCAAACCAAAGCTAAGCCAAACTTTCATTTCCTACAGAGTGGTTAATCCCATGTTTGAAGGAAATCGACAACAAGATGCACACGAGTTACTTCACTGTCTCCTGGACCAATTGTGTCACCTTCCTCAGGACCTATTACTACAGGGACTCCCTAACGCTGCCGATGCACACGATCGTGACGCACACGATCGTGGTGTGGGACCGCCCGAACCCAAGCGACCACGACGAAGGTCAGAACGCATACAAGCCATTGAAGAAGACTCTAGTAAGGTGAGTCCCTAATGTATGGTGTTGTTTATGATACAATGACTCCATACACACACTCCACAGTCATTGTACAGCCGCCAGCAGAAATTTGTCCTATTCAGCTGGTTACACTGCATGAGAATTGAAAATATGTTTTATATGACTAATGATCCTTAGTATTTGCCATTTAAACCATATTTGTCAACTCTTATACAGTGTTACCAGATCACCAGGCTTCTCTAACTAGAGTTGAGTGGGACGAAATTCTGATGCCGACTGTACTAGTACCGTGCCATTGTATGTAAGAATATCCATGGTGTGTTACCAACATAATGACTCCATACACACACTACACAGCCATTGTATCAGTATGGAAGATTATCCATGGTGTTGTTGACAATGGTGTGGTACCAGTATGATGGATGGCTCTGTAGTGTGTGTGTGTGTGATAGTGGAGTCGTTGTACCATTACCATAACATCGTATGCAAGAATATTTGTGGTGCTGACAATCTCTTTCTCACTCTTTGTCTCTCTTCTGAAATTATATCCAATGTTCTTGTGTGTGTGTGCTCCATTTCCCTCCCCTTCCTCCATTAATAAACCCCCACCAATACTTCTCCTCTGTTTCCTCACTTCTCATTTGAAGGACAAATTTTCTCCTTATCCTCCATTCCTTCCCTTCCTTCCTTTGTAGACCACCACTTTTCCTCCATTCTCTCCCTCCCTTTCCTCTCCACCATACATACATAATACTCCTCCGTTTCCTCCAGGCTGTAGACGTGGTTGGGTCCAAGTTTGTGGGCGTGATGCGTTTGGAGACCCGATGCTTTGAGTGTGAGAAAGTTACTGGTCGTGAAGAGACATTCTTAGAAGTGTGTGTACCAGTTAAAACCAAGGCTGACTTTGATGGTAGGTATTATTATTTTTGGTTATTATTGTTATTGTTGTTATTATTATTGTTGTTGTTTTTATGTACGAGTACCAGTCAAATCAAAGGCTGACTCTGGTGATATATGTTATTATTACTGTACCTGTAATCCCTTAAATCCTTGCATAATCTCCACACACACCACCAGTTGATGAGAGTG
Organism: Petrolisthes cinctipes; assembly: GCA_033782935.1. Classification (NCBI taxonomy): domain Eukaryota; kingdom Metazoa; phylum Arthropoda; class Malacostraca; order Decapoda; family Porcellanidae; genus Petrolisthes; species Petrolisthes cinctipes. Next base: position 11,691 of record JAWQEG010005298.1, read on the forward strand.
ACAGAGGAGATATTCAAGTGTTTATGTGTGTGTGTTTTTTGAGGATTAAATGGATTTTACCTCATCAAATCCCTAAAATAATCCTGTAATCCCTTAATAATTCCTACTTCTCACACCAGAGGATGAATGTGTGACAGAGGAAGAGGTGTTCATGTCAGCACTGAGTGAAGAGGAATGTTTACGTGACAACAACAAGTATTGGTGTGATGTTTGTCTTCACCACAATGAAGCCAGACGTTCTGTTCATTACTCACAGCTTCCACAACACTTGGTTATACACGTTAAGAGGTTCAGTGCTTATCACAGGTTTGTATAGGCCTATAAATATGTATCTTGTAGGCCTAGGTTAGTTATCGAAGTCTATTTCAGTGTATATTCATTGGTTCATTACTCACAGCTTCCACAAGACTTGGTTATACATGTTAAAAGGTTCAGTGTCTTCATTTCTCTCTATCTCTCTCCATCTTTGTACTATATCACTTGTTTCTTACAGGAATATGTTTACGGCCAAGTGTAGTGAGGCAATGCCGGCGCCCCTAGAGTTGTCCTGCTTCTGTCGTGACTGTCTCTCTGACCAAATACAACGAAGAGCGCACACCACCACTGATGTACACACAGACACAATGACGGGACACCCCACACACACACCCAAGATACGACGACAACAGACAGACACAGACACGACTGGACGCCCCAAGAACAAGAGCCCCACTACACACACACGGCAACAGACTGACACAGCCCCGACGGCAGACACGACAGGACGCCACAACAAATCGAAAGGTGCAGCTGCTGTCCCTCCTTCAGTTCATCTGCCATACCATCTCACTGCTGTTGTCTGTCATCTGGGGGCATCACTATCTTCAGGTAAGAGAGTCTCTCTTTAACAAACACACACTGTCTCTATCTATCTTTTGTGTACTATTTCTCTTTATCTGTGTATTACAATATCTGTTTACAATATCTCTATCTGTCTGTACTATATCTATTTTCAGTGTACTGTACTATCTCTATAGTATTTAACACATACTCTCTCTCTTTCAGGTCACTATCTCTCATTTGTACGACTCAGCGCACTGCATTCATCGACGTGTGCAGACCAACAACACACACACACACAGCCACAGACAGCCACCACACACGCACAGACACACACTGCCCCCCACACACAGACACGCACACAAACACACACAGCCACACAGACACGCACACAGACGGCAGCAGCAGGAAAGATAGATTGTCAATGGATGAAATGTTGTGGTCTGTCTTTGGAACACCATATTGGTAAGTATATACTGGTAGAAATAATTACACACACACATTACCAAAATATTCAGAGGTAGAAAAACATAGAATTGTGTATTTTCAGCAACAAAGTACTGTGTTAGTAGGCTATTATTATTATTATTATTACTATTATATCATGATTATCATCATTGTTGTTGTTATTATTATTATTTATTACCAGTATTATTTTAATGCAATTTATAACATGTTCAACATTCTATTTATCAGTGTATTATAATATCTAGATGAGTACTATATATATATATATATATATCCATGCATGTACTATCTTTATCTCTGTTTACTATCTATATGTTTACTATCTCTCTCTCTATCAACAGACAGTGATGATGAGAGAGACAGAGACAGCTTGTGGCTGGAGTGTGATGACGAGAAGGTGAAAGTGGTGACGGCTGGTGAAGTGACACATATGATGCACACTACACTAATTACACCATACCTTCTGTTCTATTCACGCCTCTAACACACACACACCATACATTCTGTTAAATTCAAGCCTCTAACATACACACACACACACACCGTACATTCAGTTCAATTCACTCCTCTAACACACACACACATACCATACTGAATATTCTGTTCAATTCATACCTGTAACACACACACATTCCTGTACCTACTGTTGTCAATACACTGCCAATACCACTACTACCACTGCCAACACTACTACCACTACCACCACCACTGCCAACACACACACACACACATACCAAGGGTAGTATGCAAGAATATCTGTGCAGAAATAAAGTGTACAGGAAAAAACGTACACAGAACAGTAATATACCTAAACATATGCCGAAAAAAAGTACATACTGTATACAGAAAAATGCTTACACGAAAGAAAAGTACCGTACTGTACACAGAAAAATGCGTACATGGAAACAGAAAATTACCATGACAGAAACGAAAAAAGAATACACAGAAAAAAATGTGCACAGATAAAAATGTGTACAGCAAAACCATACACAGATGAAATGCACACAAAAAAGTACAAATAAACCATACTCAGAAAAAACATATAGAAAAAACGTACTCAGATAAAAACGTACACAAAACAGTACAAATAAAACATACTAAAAAACTATTGTACTCAAATGAAAAGCAAAACTATGGAAAAAAAATGTATAATATATAATTATTTTTGTATGATTTGACACTTTGAGAAGCTTTATTGGAAAATTGGAGGGCTATTCAATGGTTCCTCCAAAATCTGCCACACATTGTCACACACACTCACACACACACACACACATTTGTAGCAGCATTAGTTTTTTGACTTAGGATAATTTATTTTACTTTCTTTTGCTAAGATATAGATTTTTTGTACAGTACTCTCTATCTATCTCTTGCTTGCTGTTCCTCCTAAAGTAGAGAGAGGGAAACAAGAGATATGCTTGTCTGAAAAATAAAATAGTTTGTTATAAGTTGTTTGCTTGCTAGCTATCATCTAATAACACTGGAGGGGCCATGTACAGTCATAAGCACTACTAAGTATTCAGGTGTGGTTTGAATCCCTAGAGAGTTAAATAAAAGCACAATAAGATCACCATTGGAATTACTTTGTAGGTGAATTGGACTGTTCAAAGCTTCAACCAAAGCTGTATACTTACTAGTGCTCTTGACTGTACTCTGTAATATCAGCGGCCATACGGACAAGTATATTACTAGTAAGTACAGTCTCGGTCAAATATAATCATCCATATAGGGGTAACTCACGTAAGAGTTTGACAGCTTCCTTCTGTTCATTAGTAATAAATAGGTTAACTACCATCTTTTAATTTAATACAAGCAGCTACTCACTACTTAAAACAATAACATCATATGTGAACGTGAAAACATTAGACAGTAAATTGTTTGAGATACCCATATGTGGATGATTATTATTGACCACGACTGTATATATGCATAATCTATATATTGAAATTACTATTATGATATTGATATAACTTCCTTTACAGGGTTATTCATATCCTCCAACACAAACCTACCTCAACACACTTTATGCCTGATTCACCAAAAATATACTTAAAATACCAACCAACCACCAAGTCACACACACTGCTACACACCACACCTCATCATAAACAACACACCTATACCACACACACAGCTACACACTCAAAATATTTGGCATAACATGCAACACATCTGTGTCATTCAAATAACACATCACAAAAAATATAAAAAACAAATGTCAAGTGCCATCACACACGTACACTCGGATACCATAGTCTCTAGCCCACCTGAGTCGAAGCACGAGATCTGGAGCAGGCAGTTTCTGGATGACAGCCCACCTAAACCATCACAAGGACAAACACAGCCCACCAAACCTTCACAAGGCTACACACATCTCGAACCAATGAAGGATTTGGGTGAGCTGTCGTCCAGATACCGCCTGCTTCAGATCTCGGGCTTCAACTCAGGTGGGCTAGAGACTGTGGTGCTGGTTTTTCTCCCAGGGCAGAATTGCCTCCTGCCCCACAGACCCCCGGTACGCTCAGGTCACAGTGAAAAAACAAATTAAAATAAAGAAGGTTCTGGCCCTATATGCCTGGGCTACCGAAGCACATCCCAGGAAGATGGGACCAGAGCTTACTGGACCAGGGAGTCTGGAGGCCTCCGACCGCCAGGGAGATTGGGGGGAAGGTCTTTGATCCCACAGCCAGTGCTGTGGCCCCAAGTCCAATTTACCACAAGAGCTACAAGTGAGACCAGTCCTGAAGGGACCATAAGGGGGAGGGATAAACTGCTGCATGCAAAGGGATGATGCACCCCCGTTTGCTAGCGGTCCACACAGCAGTGGAAAAAAAAAAAAAAAAAAAAATAGCCCCCGGTTGCAGTACACCTCACATGGATTTCTAATCCATGTGGACAGATCTCATCAAATCCACTAGAAAGTGACCAGATCCTATAACAAAAATTTCTCTAGCCCACAAGTAACCTTAAACACTATTCTGGAAGCGGGATGCAACACAGCACCACATTCTATTAAACACATTATGGAAGACTGCAACGCACACAACGACACTCCAACAACACAATATACACTCACTGACGGCATTGTGGGAAAGTCCGGTTCAAACCTCGGGGCTGCTCAGTCACAGTTTGAGGAACTTCAACAACTCCGGAAGCCGATGCTTGCAGAGTAAAATTACACAACACCTACATATCCATCTGCTCTCTTTACTGTCCCTCACGCAGCCCCATTGACAGCGATTCCTTAAGTAATATATTCCGACAGCTTCCTGGTATAAAATTGGTATTGGGGGGACTTTAATGCCCATCACTGTCAGTAGGGAAGCTTGAAGAGAGACTATGGTATCCGAGTGTACATGGAGTTCAGTATTGTTTGCATTCTCTCTCTCTCTAGTATTATCAAAGAGCGTTGCGTCATAAAGATTTATGTCAGATTCTCGAACTGTCCCTTTTTATCATGTTACCTTTTGTGCTTACTGTCCCATCTCTCAAACACCTTCCTCGGGTGTCATATGACCTCGCTGTTGTGGCGCTTAATATAATTACTGGTCCACCTCTCATTCACCTTCCTCGGGTGCCATATGACACATTCATTACAAACAGTGCAATACATACACAACACCAACAGTACACAACAAGGCATTACTATATTGCTGGTGATGATGATGATGTTGTAGTTTCCCAGACTGTCTATTCGAGCAGTCCCCGAGTCTGGTTGACCGAAGCCGCGCAGATGCTCGGACCCCCAAAAGGGAGTCAGGGAGATAGTGAGATCTGTTTCATCGAAGGCAACAGAAGGCAGAAGGGACAACTGACTTACAGTCATGTACCCCAAGCCAACGAACCCATAGCCTCCCTTGTTGTGCCACTCAATGATACCCCCGAGCCAATGAACCCATCAACAGTTGCCTCCCCTGTTGTGCCACCCAATCGGGCGATCTCGCCGACTACCCAGAAGGAATGAGAAATAGTAAGAGAGACAGATAGAACAGGCTAGGGTGTGGTAGAGGATGCCAAATTCCTCATTTCTGGATAGAAACAGCCCTCACCAGGAAGAAAGAATAGGAAGAGGAAGAGAAGCATACGCCAAGCCCCGTATGGAAGGGAAAGGAGAGAGTTGGAGGAAGATCAGGCTTGCGACTATGGCTTCAACTCTAAACCTCCTCTCAGGGATGCCGTTAGTCCACCAAAAAGGTGGACTTAGCCGCCTTCGGAACAGCATTTCCTCCGAACCAGGACAACCCAGTGCCCCAAACATTCCCAACTCATACGCCTCACCAAAAAGTGCAAGAAAGACATTGCACATAGGTGAACCGGTGGTACAGGAATGTTATGATGAGATATACCGCCCACCGCGGTGATGCTGGTGATATTGTTTGTAGTACAGTATATACTTTAAGGGGGGATTCTCATTATGGTATATTGGAGGGATTCTGATTCCTCCAAACTATGCCAGGCAACAAATAGCCTCAATGTTACTAATAGGAGATCTGTCGATTGGTGTAATAGTTTCGAGGATTTGCTAGCCTTCCAATTTACCAATTACTGCATAATTATAGATATAATGTTTCCCAGTTGTGTTTGTTCACATGTCATCATAGCCCCAATTAGCTATGATTATTTGGTGTGGAACCTTGTGTTAGTGGTACAGTTGCCTGATGAAGTTCGTTAAGCCCGGGCTGTATGTGTGTGTGGCCTCATGATGGTTTGGGTGGGCTGTCGTCCAGAAACTGTCTGCTTCAGATCTCGGGCATGGACTCGGGTGGGCTAGGGATTGTGGATTGTAAGTGTACAGTTGCCTGATGAAGCTGGTTAAGTCCGGACTGTTTTTTTTCCATTCACAACAAAAATATGTAGTGTAATGTTGGTAGTTATATGGGGTTTATTATATTGCAAATATTGAACATACAATAGCATTATGACATTTCATAGTTTCTATCTATCTATCTATCTATAGCTTTGACGCCTCGTTCCCTCCGGGAACTCCCCCCAAGGGGGTGGCCACAGCAGAAGTGTCTCCAGTTCTCCCTGTTCCAACACTCCCTCCTTACTTGTTCAAGCCCTACTCTGCCCCTCATGTTTCTCTCCTTTACATACTCTTCCACTCTGTTCTGCCATCTAACCGGAGGTCTACCTCTCACACCAGGTCCCACAACTTCACTTCCATACACCTTCTTTACAAATTCCTCGCCTTGCATTCTCTCCACATGTCCAAACCATCTCAATGTATCACGTTTCACTCTCTCAACCACTCCACACTCAATGCCAATTGCCTTCTCACTCATTCCACATCTCTCATACACACTCTCATTACTTTCTCCATCCCATCTAGTAAGTCCACATGCTCCTCTCAAGTAACTCATTTCCACAGCACCTATTCTAGACTGATGCGCCCTACTCCATGTCCATGTCTCCGACGCATATGTTAGTGTTGGCAGGATTATACTATTTCGTAGTCCCCTTTTCACTTCCATACTCACACTTCTACCCTTCATAATCCTTCCCAGTGATCCTATGACCTGTCTACCCTTCACTGCTCTCTCCCTAATTTCTCCTTCCATACTTCCATGTTTACACATAACTGTACCCAGGTACTTAAACTCCTTCACTTCCTCCATCCTCTCGCCCCTCAGAGTTATCTCACACTTCGTCCCAGTTGGTACAGCCACTCTGTAAGGTGTAGCAAAGTCAATCACTTCAGTTTCTGCTCTTTCAAATACCATCACTTTACTTTTATCTACATTCACCTTCAATTTCCTTCGTTTACACACAGACTGAAATTCGTCCACCACTCTCTGTAAATTCCTTTCATTCTCAGCCATCAGCACAGTGTCATCCGCAAACAAACTTGCCACCAGGGACCAATTTGCTTCATTCAGTCTCAACTTCACCCCCAGACCATTCACTTTGGCTTTCACCTCTCTCATACAACCATCCATATATATATTGAACAACCATGGTGACATAACACACCCCTGTCTCAGCCCTACACTAATACTAAAACTCTCACTTAGATCACCCTCTACCCGTACACATGCTTTTGCATCTGCATAAAAAGCCTCAATACCTTTCAGCAAAGGCCCCCCCAACACCATAAATTCTCAACACCTCTGTCATAGCTTTCCTATCAACTCTATCATATGCCTTCTCCAAGTCCATGAAGGCAGCATACAACTTCTTACCCTTCCCAATATATTTCTCCACTATTGATTTTAATGCAAATATTTGGTCCACACATCCTCTACCCTTTCTGAACCCTCCCTGCTCCTCACTAACTTTATTCCCTGTTACTTCAACCAGTCTTTCAGTAAGAACCTTCCCGTAAACCTTCCCCGGTACACTAAGAAGACTTATTCCCCTATAGCTACCACACTCATCCTTACTCCCCTTCCCCTTATACAAAGGTACAATTATGGCTCTCCTCCAATCCTCATAGTTTACATTATTATAAAATATGTGGCCCTACCCTGCACCCTGTCAGGTCTTAAATAATGAACTTGGTCAGGCAACTGTACAGTCTCACTCCACTCCAGTATTTCTTTGAACCTTACAGAGAGAAGTTACGACAGACCCTCGATATACAATGAATAAATACTTGTAACCACCACTTCATTTTACATGCAGCCCCTCATTGAAGACAATTAAAAAGTTTCCCAGGCTTCTGTTATTCAGCATCATACAGAATAAATGGTTTACTGAGCCTGTGTTTTAAGGACCCTGTGTTCGTGTTTGGGAATTGCAGGCTTCCGATTCATCCTATTTTTACCACGAAACACGATCCTTCCATAATGATGTTTCGTGGAAATATTTGAAGGACTCCTTTACCTCCAATTTTCTGACTACATCACAGGGTCCCTAAAAAGGAGTGCTAAATTCATCCATCATAATTATATCAAGGGTCTACTGTATAGGCTACCTGTTTTTGTTTTGACTTAGTGATATATGAAGTAGTCACTAAAATGGGATCATAAAAAGGAATCATATTTATAATTACTTCCTACCAAATGACTAATACTGGCTTTCACTTCTCCAACTGTCCCTTTTTATAGATATATACAGTATTTTTCTCCTCTCCTTTCTTCCTTCCTTCCCTTTCCTCCTCCTCTCCTACCTCCTCACTATCTATATATCTCTGCTTGTCGTAAAAGGTCACTAAAAGGGGCTTTCACTTCTCCAACTGTCCTTTCTTTTCATCTGTTACCTATTGTGCTTACTGTTCCACCTCTCAATCACCTTCTTCCTCGAGCATCACATCAACTTGCTGTTGCAGTGCCTATAATAGTATCAATCAATCAATTACCCCTCCCACCACCAGAATGAATGGTGGGTGATGGAGACGACACTTACCAACACCAAGGGAAATGGTGGGTGATGGGGACCACACTTACCAACACTAAGGGATATGGAAGGAAAATAATCTCATATTTTGCTTTACTTGAAGAAATAGTATTATTAACTCATGATTTTACTGCACACACACACACACACACACTCAGTTACAGACTGAAACACGAGAGACACACACACATACATACAGATACAGAGACACAGACTGAGACACACACACATGATTTTACTGCACATACACACAGACTTATGATTTTATTGCAAACACACACACACACATGCATATCTTGTAATAATTAACTAAATACTGCATTAGTTAATGGGAGATTCTCTTGTCAGTATGTGTGTCGCTCTCATAAGTTAATTAGTGAGAAGTGTGTGTGTTTTCAGTGACCTCCCAATTCACCAACAAGAGAATCTCCCCTTAATAACAATAATAATAAACATCAATATAACATTCCCTGATATTTATTTACATAATTATTACGACCTGTGTGTTTTGATTCCTCCAAACTATGCCAGGAAACAGAACCAGATTAGCATATTAAATTGTGACCTGTTGTTTGGAATAGTTTGGAGGAATCAGTTACTTCAGATAGACCACCAACACTGACTGTACTACCCCTTGTTGTACGTTGGTGTGTGTAGTGAAGGTGTATAGTTGTGTTGTTGTGGTGTTGGTGTGTACAGTCAAGGTGTACAGGGGTGTTGGGTGGGAGAAGAAATTTGAAAGTTAATTATTTAATATCTAAACTAAATATATATTTTAATCTCCATAGAAAGTGACTGCCAACTTTGGCCTCTTTTTGGCAGGAGGCTTTTCACTTTCATTTCCCTCATGTTCGTCTAAACAGGTGTAGGTGTTGTGTGTAGTGTAGGTGTATAGTGGTGGTGGTCTCGATACATGGGGGTCAAAGGTCCACTTGGGATAGACTCTCTTATATAGGTTCAGTAGCACCGTGTCTTGGGACTTGAGTTGACCATCAAAGGTACACTTCATGTGGCCGTGGGTACCTGTAATGAATGAAAGGAATGATTGTCAGTGTGTGGAAAGAGAGAGAGAAAGAGACAGAGAGAGGGAATGGGAGGGGAAGAGGGAGAGATAGGTACAGTCGGCAGCATAAATACGCGTCCATCCCATGTACAGTAGTTTATGATAGAAATACAACCAGAAAAAGTCGCATTCTGAACCCGTTTCTATTTTAATAACATATATTGTAATTTACTATATGAGAAGTATATATGTATGCCATCTCTGTATTTAAATAGTGTTACAATATTATTCATATATACGCAGGTGGAAATCAAGCGAACTTTTGGCTACCTGTAATGAATGAATGAGACGGATGGAGGAGAGAAATATATAAAATTCAAATATTATTTATAATTGACTTACTGTCTTTATGATAGGTGGATAGATAAGATGTGCAGAAGTTAGTGATGATGGGACAAAAGATGTTTACCGAGGTATTTGGTTGGTGATTAGACAGGTTGTGTAGCAGATAGAGGTAGTACAGATGACAAGTGGGTTGTAGTTATTTTCTTATAGTAGTCGAGTATAAAGTGTGGGTGTGTAGTCGAGAGTGATGATGGGGTTTGATGTTTTTATGGTAGTAAAGAAAGTGGACCCCCATCTTCACTACCAATACACATCACCACTACCCACACTTACCACACCAACATCTCCGTAACACCTTCATTACCCACAACACATCACCATTACCCCCACTTCACACATCTTTACTACCCCCTTCATCTCACCACTACCCACCATTTCCCCTACTGCCAATAAATCCTAATAAAAATACACAATAAATCCCAATAAAAATACATAATAAATCCCAATCAAAATACACAATAAATACAATTAATACAGTAAATAAATGATTGACTGACTGACCGACCCACCGGCTCCCTCACTCACTTAATCAAATTCTCACCTAGCGGTTCTTTGATGTGTCCTCATCTACCCCATCAATAAATCCCAATTAATCCCCATAAATATAGTACAGTAAATACCAATTCAAATTAACAAAAAATCCTCAAATAAATACCAATAAATCCACAAATGATACCAATAAATATACAGTAGTAAACCCTAATACACTCTGTATAACTTAATAAATCACAATAAATCCACAATAAATACAGTAAACTCCAATATATCATAATAAACCCCAGTAAATCCCAATATATGGTAATAAATCCCAATTAAATTCTCACCTAGTGGTTCTTTGATGTGTCCTCGTCTGCCCCATTTGGTTGTGAGTTGTACGGGTTTGAACCACAACACGTCATGACGGTTGTTAAACATGTATCTCACCACAGCTGTCTTACGGTTCACCTGGAAACACACAGAGACACAAATTAACTCATAAAATATCTCCTCTCTCTCTCACACACACAGAAACACAAATTAACTCATTAAATATCTCCTCTCTCTCACTCACTCACACACGCACACACAAATTAACTCATAAAATATCTCCTCTCATAAACAGACGAACAGACTGACAGACAGACAGACAGATAGTTGGTTAGACACAGACAGACAGACAGACAGTTAGGCAGACACAGACAGATACAGAGACACACACGGACAGACAGACAGACAGACTAACAAATAAATAAACTAACAGGCTACCTGATTAACTAACAGACAGACTGAATGACTGATCAATTAACAGACACACAGGCTGATTAACTAACAGACAGATTGACTAATTAACTAACAAACAGACATATGAACAGAGAGACAGACTGATAAATAGACAAATAAACAAACTGATTAACAGACAGACACACACAAACAGACAGAGACAAATGTGTTGAGGTAACAGGTATATCACCAGTTCCTCATAAATAACAATACTACTACTACTATTAATGATGACAATATTAATTAATAACAAAACTACTACTACTACTAATAATAATAATAACCATGAATGGATGACCACTAAGTACTACCTTGACGACCATTACTACTACCACTACTACTTGAATAACAATATTTTTTTTTTTTCATATACTGTACCAGGTCTTCATCTCCATGATGGAGGTAACCCTTTGCTAGGGAAATCTTACAGAGGAGGGGTTCCCTATGCCCCTCACTCCACGACTATTGCACCGAAACAGGACCCCAATCAGCTTCGGCTATGGCTGCCTAAGCAGGAAGGCCTCAGACAGTCGACTTAAACCCCCCCACCCCCTGCTCACAGGGATGGTAACCTCTGGTAACAGTGACAGATTTTTACAGAGTCCCGAGCAGGACTCTAACGCTGGACCACAGAAACTGCAGACGCACACCCTACCACTGTGTTTGCCAGAGGCTAATAACTATAATACAAGACAGAAATAATAATAACAATAATAATAATAAAAACAATATTACAATTACTACTAACCTTGAATGGATGACCACTAAGTACTACCCTCTTGACCACTATCCTCTTGGGGTCCACACTAAGCAAGGAACCAGTGGCTACCAGGTCCTGCAGGACAAAATACACATAGTTAATTAATAAGGGGAATGTGCATGTATTGTATTGTTGGTGTTTGTAATGAATGTGTGTACAGTAAACTCTCATAAAAACAGTGCAAAATAAGGCATTACTGTAATTAGGTTAGGTTAGGGAACTCACAGGTGTATACACACACACATAAGGTACACTAATATATAGACACGCACATGCATGCATAGACCTTTTTTATATGGAAATTGTTAGGCTAGGACAGGTCAAGTAAGGTTAGGATAGGATAGGTCAGGTCAGGTTGGGTTGGGTTGGGTCAATTCAGGGTGGTTAGGTTAAGTCAGGCTAGGGCAGGTTAAAATAGGATAGGATAGGATAGCTTGGGTTGGGTCAATACAGGGTAGGTTAAGTTAAGTTAGGTTAGGACATATCGGGTCGAGTAAGGTCAGGATAGGATATGTTGGGTCAGGTTAATTCAAGGTAGGTAAAATATGGTTAGATTAGGTCAGATTAGGCTAGGTCAGGTTGGGATAGGTTAGGTTAGGTTAGGTTAGGTTAGGTTAGGTTAGGTTAGGTTGGGTAAGGTTAGGCCAGGCCAGGCTAGGCTAGGCCGGGCTGGGCCGGGTTGTGTCGTGACAGCTCAGGTAAGGTTAGGTTGAGTAGGGTCAGGTCAGGTCAACTCAGATCAGGTCATATAGCCTTCCTTACCTGTACACCATCGGGCCTCTCCTTGAATACCAATACTGATGCCGGTGGGAAGGTTATCGGGGCGTAGGTGGTGGCTACAACTGTTCCTTTGGGGTGAAAGTACCGAGCAAACTGAAAGCAGGAAATTGTGTTTAAATGTGTGTGTGTATCTAGTGTGTTTATTAGTGTATCTTATGTGTGTGTGTGCTTATTAGCGTACCTTATGTGTGTGTACGTGTGGAGAGAGATGTGTGTGTATGTGTTATCTATTTGTATCTATTAGTGAACCTAGGTTGTTTATTAGTGCACCTTATGTGTTTGTGTGTGTGTGTGTGTGTGCACCTTGTGTGTTCCTTTACTCACCTTGTGTTTATTACCGTTGGTGTGTTCAGAGAAGACCGGTCGACACACAAATCTTCTGCACCCCATGTGTACTATGAGCCTCTCCTTGGCCTTGATGGGTCGGTAGTGCCCCAACGAATGGGACTTGAAGGTCATGTTCACCACCGACATCTTTTGTTCGTGTGCCAGCATACCAAAGACCACCAGGGGCGATTGGGACGATGTGTGTTGTCGGTACAGATGGGTGGGGACGTCACTAATGTGTAGAGAGACGTACCAACCTGTCTGTGTGTGTGTGTGTGTACACAGAGAGAGATGTATTAGTAGTAGTAGTAATAATAATAATAATAATAATAATAATAATAATAATAATAATAATAATGCTATGTACCAAAAGGTTTGTGTGTGTGTGTGTAAAGAGAAAGAAATGTATTAGTTACAATAATATAATAATAGTCATGGCTATGTACCAACGTACGTGTGTGTGTGTGTGTGTGTGTGTGTGTGTGTGTGTAGAGAGAGAGATATAATAATAATAACAATTATAATAATGCTGTGTACCAATATGTGTGTTTGTTTCACCTGGTCTTGATCACGTCCTGGACACGTGCTCACCACGTATTGTATTATTGGTGTGTGTGTATTGTACTGTTGGTGTATGTGTGTGTGTAGTGTGTATTGTATTGTTGGTGTGTGTGTATTGTACTGTGTGTGTGTGTGTGTGTGTGTGTGTGTGTGTGTGTGTGTGTGTGTGTGTGTGTGTGTGTGAAGAGAGAGATATACCAACCTGTGTGTGTGTACAATGCAATACAACAGTACTACACACACACACACAGTACAATACACACACACCAACAATACAATATACACTACACACACACATACACCAACAGTACAATACACACACACCAACAATACAATACACACACACATACACCAACAGTACAATACACATACACACACACACACACACACACATACACCAAAAGTATAATACACACACACCAACAATACAATACACACACATACACCAACAGTAGGCCTACAATATATACACACACACACCAACAGTACAATACACACACACATACACCAACAGTACAATACACACACACACAAACACACATAAACCAACAGTACAATACACACACATACACACTCACCATCGCACAATCACCATCGTCCCTACTCTCCTTCACGATGCGTCTTCGCGAGCGGTTAAAGTCCTGGAATTGGAATATTCTTGCATAGTCGACTGGAAGGCCTTCGTCGGGGTGCCATGCTGAGGTTCGAAAGCTCTGAAGGCCGCGGAACTTTTGGAACCTGATGCGCGCTGGTGTGTCTGTGGGTGTGTCAACCTCATCGGGGAAGTGTTGGTCCTCTCTCGCATCTGTGTGTGTATATGGTGTAGGTATATTACAAACACATGCAGAGAGAGAGAGAGAGAGAATCTTGCCCCTGTGTATATTAAATAGTATAATTTATAATATTATCAATAAAATAATTAACTTAACCGAACCTAACCTCACCTAACAGAATCTAACCCAACCTAAGCCACTAACCCAACCCAACCTAAGCCACTAACCAAACCCAGCCTAACCCAATCCAACCCATCCGAACCAAACATTACCTAACCAAACCCAACCTAACTCAACCAAACATAACCTAAACCAACCCAACCCAATTCAACCTAACCTAACCTAACCTAACTGAACCGAACCAAAAAGAACTTAACCCAACTCATCCTAACCCACCCTAACCTAACCGAACCTAACCCACCCTGACCTAACCGAACCTAACCCAACCCAACCCACCACAACCAATCCTAAGCCAACCCAACCTAACCAAATCCAACAGAACCGAACCCAACCTAAAACAACCTAACCTAGCCCAACCTGACCCCCAACCTAACCTTTTATTTTTTGCCATGCCTCCATTTCATCGCTGTAGTCCATTTTCTCGTCATAGCCGATTCCGTCCGCGTCTGACACCGACACTGTTTCGTATTCCTCTTCCTCTTCCTCTTCTTCTTGGTCTTGCTGGGAGGCAGTATCAACTGATGATGGATATTTTGTGTCATCATCTTCTTCATCTTCATCATCATATTCATCATCTGTAAAATAAAAAAAATTATTATTATTATTATTATTATTATTCCTTGCCAGCACCACTTTCCCCTCCAACCCATTCCAGATATCTATACTTCTGTTCGGGAAGCTAAACTTCTTTACATCTCTGTGGCAACTACATTTCCTCAGTCTGTATTCATGCTCTCTTGTTCTCCCAACATTCATCACAAGATCATCATCTCTATACAGTCGTTCCAATCCTCTTAAATTTTGTACACTGTAATCAAATCTCCTCTTACTCTCCTATTCTGTAGTTTAGGCAGCTCCAGTTTCTCTAGTCTTTCTTCATAAGACAATTCTCTCAAGTCTGGGATCATCTTGGTAGCTATCCTTTGCACCCTCTCCAGCATGGTGATGTGTTTTTTCAAATGTGGTGACCATAATTATTACTGCTGCGTACTCTAATCTTGGTCTTATAATCTGTCTCAACATCTCTTCATCCATATAATAAAAGGCCACTCTCATGTTTGTCAATAGTCCAACAAACATGTCCACTCATCACCACTGCTGCCATGTATGTTTGCAGGCTGTATATATAAGTGATTTACTAAGCCTGTGTTAAAACGCTGGTGTGTGTGTTTCTTCCTCACCGTCATCGCTGTCGACTATCCAAGCGGCCTGGTAGCTGGAAGTACCCTTGGGAACGCGTCTGGTTGTTTGTTTAGTGTTGCAAGCCGCTGCCATCTCAGCCTCTCTCTCTTCCTCTCTTGTGGGCCAGGTCTGCTCCCCTTCCAGTGGGTCAATCTGTGGTAGTAGTGGTAGTAGTAGTTACAGAAATATATCTAAATATAGCATATAACAACACCTTATTTCAACTCAACCCTCTCAAATATTATTATTAAGTGCTGCAATATCATACATGTGCTGTTCTTTATTACCAAGATATTTAATACCATGGAAGGAAAGCCACTGGCTGCAATATCAATTAATAAACCAAGTATTATTATTATTACACACATTACCTCATTAGTAGAAGTGAGTGATTCCTGTTTGGTGGGATCTGCTTCTAGATGAATGTATGGGGCTTCAATGATGTCCTTTAAAAAAAAATATATATATACAGTACAGTATATATTAAGAATTATAAAGAAATATATATATATATATATATATATATATATAATTATCATTGTAGATGCATGCGTCTCCATCCATGTCATATATATGGTATATATATATTAAGCATGTGTCAAAATTTCCACACACACAGAGGGAGAGAGAATGTAAACATTTTTCACACACACCCTATACCTGTTCAATATAAACTAATCATTAATAATAGTGCTCTCTCTCAGACACACGCACACACACCCTGGTAAAGGAAAGAGAGAAAGAGAGAGAGCACACATACACACACACCCTGGTAAACCCCCTCCTCTCTCTCTCTCTCTCTCTCTCTCTCTCCGGTAAAACACACACACACACACCAACCTCTTTGCGTCGTCCTGTTGGTGGGTATAGCGTGTGTTGACGTTGGTGGTGACAGTCAATGCTCCTTAGTTGGTATGCACCCCATCCTGGTATGTGTACTAGGCTGTTGACGGACAGATCTCGGCCTCGTACGAAGCCCTCCACCACCAACATCCCCCTCGACCCCTGGAACAAGGTTAGGGTGGATTGGGTTAAGTTAGGTTGGGTTAGGATAGGTTAGGATAGGATAGGATAGGATAGGATAGGATAGGTTAGGTTGGGTTGGGTAAGGTTGGGTCGGGTCGGGTTGGGCTGAATTGGGTTGGGTCGGGTTGGGCTAAATTGGGTTGGGTCAGGTTGGGCTGAATTGCGTTGAGTCGGGTTGGGTTGGATCATGTCGGGTTGGGTTAGGTTAGGTTAGCTTGAGTTGGGTCTGGTTGGGTTGGGTTAGGCTGGGTTGGGTTGGGTCTGGTTAGGATATGTTTGTTTGGGTTAAATAACATATGATAAGATTTGGTTAATTAGGTTAACTTAGATTAGGTTAAGTTAGATTAGATTAGGTCTGATCAAGTTAAGTTAAATTAGGTTAGGTTAGATTAAATTTTAAAGTTAGGTCAGGTGAACTCACCTCTTCTTCTTGTTCAATAAACTGTACATTCTCAGCCATAATGTGAGGTCTGTGGTCCCTGTAATAAATGGGTCTTTGCTTCTGTTGTCCAATGTGCCGCAGAACACACAGTGCTTCGTGGGGCTGTGTGGTGGTGTGTAGTCGTGCGGGGCCGGGGAACAGCGCCTCGATCGTCTGTGTGATGCTCTGTCGCGCTCGCTGTTGACGCTGTGCGAGAGGTGGTGTGTTAAAGTATGTACACACAATGAATGAATAAATAAATACCTGTATTCACCACTTACTTCATTATACACTCATTGAAGACCATTCAGTGTTTACACAGGCTTGTATTATTCATTACCATACACACTAAGGGATTTACTGAGCCTGTGTTAAAAGGATAGTGTGTGTGTGTGTGTGTTCCCAGGCTTCTGTTATTCAGTACCATAAACACTAAGTGATTTACTGAGCCTGTTTTAAAAGGATAGTGTGTGTATATAAGTGTGTCCAGGCTTCTGTCATTCATTACCATACATACTTAAGTGATTTACTGAGCCTCCCTCCTTTTCATGTGTTAATGTAAACACACACACACACAGATATAAATAACACTAATAAAAAATACAACGAGAGGAGTTAATACACACACACACTTACAACGTACAGACTGGTAACTACCGTAATATAAATATGGCTTTTGGTATATGGATGAAGATATGATAAAGAAATTGATCGAATCCTTGATCTGACCACAACTGTAATAAGCATCGGTAGTTTGGGCTCCACACCTAAAGAAACATTTAAAGAAACTGTAAAGGATACAGAGAGCTGTGAGAAATTTTTTTCCAAGTATGGCAGACTTGACATACTGTATAGTTGTTAATGTAAACACACACACACGCAAATATAACACTAATAAAAAATACAACGAGAGGAGTTAATACACATACACACTTACAACGTACAGACTGGTAACTAATATAAGTACCGGGTATGGCTTTTGGTATATGGATGAAGATATGATAAAGAAATTGATCGAATCCTTGATCCGACCACAACTGTAATAAGCATCGGTAGTTTGGGCTCCACACCTAAAGAAACATTTAAAGAAACTGGAGAGTATACAGAGAGATGTGAGAAAATTTTTTCCAAGTATGGCAGACTTGACATACGAGGAGAGACTTCAAAGATTAGGCTTGCCAACACTTGAAGAAAGAAGGAGGAGAGGCGACTTGATAACGGTATATATGCACATGAGGAATTGAGAAGTTAGATAGGGATAACTGGATAGTTTGGGATGAGGGAGAGCACAGAGGCCATAGCAGGAATTTAAAGAGAACACACCGCCAGAAAAGTATCAAAAAATATAGTTTTCCATATAGGTGTGTGGAGGAATGGAATAGACTTGATAGGGAGATAGTGGAGGCAGAAACTGTTCAATCGTTTAAAAGGAAGTTAGATAAGTGTAGATATGGAGACAGGACAGTCCGAGCCTAGCTCATATCCTGTATTGCACAACTAAGTGAGGTGAGTACACACACACACACACACAATGGGATGGATTAAGTTAGTTTAGGTTAAATTAGGTTACACACGCAGAATGGGATGGGTCAGGATAGGTTAAGTTTGGTCTGGTTAAGTTACATACACACACAAACACACACACACACATGTATTGCTCTGTTGCTGGGAGTGTGTTGTTGTATGAGAGAGAGTTTGGTGTCCAATTCTTCCTCCAGTCTCTCCGTTTCCTCCTCCTTGTCTCTCACCTCTCCCTTCACACACCAACAAAGTGGAATTAAACACTTAATAATAATAATAATAATAATAATAATAATAATATAATAATAATAATCTATCTAGCTATTGCCAGATGCCTCAATCCCTAAAGGGGGTGGCCACAAATGAACCTGGCGTCCCTCCTCCCTGCCAATGCCACTCTCAATCATATACCTCTCAACTCCATCCTTCCACCTCACTCTCGGTCTGCCTCTTCCCCTCCGTCCCTCCACCTCACTCTCGTACACTTTCTTAACCAACCTCTCGCTCCCCATACGCTCCACATGACCAAAACCACCTCAAGGTGTTCCTTTTCACACTCTCCAGCACATCCACATCCATACCACATCGCTCACGTACACATTTATTCGTCAATCTATATCTCCATGTTACTCCACACGTATTTCTCAGGTAACTCATTTCCACACTTCTAACTTTTGATTTATATCTCTCCGTTATCATCTGTGCTTCACTCCCGTATGTCAGTGTCAGGATTACCACACTATCATGTAAAGTCTTCTTCACTTCCATACTCATCGTCCTATTCCTTGTCACTACTTTCAGTGTGCCCACAACCCTCTTCCTTTGTTGTACCCTCTGCCGCATCTCATCCTCAAAACTCCCATCTTTACTCATCACACTGCCCAAATACTTTAATGAGCTGACATTCTCTATAACCTGACCAATCAACCTCACCTCACAGCCTGTGGTTGCATCCCTTTCAAAATCCATAACCCTGCTCTTCGCCACATTTTCCTTCAGGTCCTGTTTCTCACAAATGTTTCCAAACATATTCACTAAACCCTGCAACTCCCACTCATTGTCACTCAACAGAACTGTATCATCAGCAAACAGCATAACAGGCAACTTCCACTCACTCCCCTCCCTTATCAGAGGTACACCAACAGCCAGTTCTTCCCTGTATTTCCATCATGACTCCATCCATATATACACTGAACAACCATGGGGACATCACACACCCTTACTTCAACCCAACATTCAAAGTAAAGAACTCACTCTGCTCATTCTCCACCCAGACTGCTGCTCTAGCACCCTCATACAAGCTCTTCACTGTCTCCAGCAACTTTCCAACCACTCCATATATTCTCAGTACTTTCCACAGACCTTCTCTTTCGACTTTGTCATATGCCTTCTCCAAATCCATAAATGCAGCATACAACTTCTTGCCCTTTTATAGATATTTCTCCACAGTACACCTCAAGGACAAAATCTGGTCTACACACCCTCTTCCCTTCCTAAACCCACCCTGCTCCTCACCCACCCATTCCTCTGTTCTCACTCTCACTCTCTGTATCACTACCCTACAGTACACCTTCCCTACTACACTAAGGAGGCATATCCCTCTGTGAATACCACATACTCCTTTCTCCCCTTTACCCTTATACAGAGGAATTATGATTCCTGATTTCCAGTCTTCAGGCGTGCATGGAGGTGTGTGGGTTGAGAAGGGGGAGATGAGCGAATGGAACAGCATGGTGGAATGAGGTGGAGAAACAAGCAGTTGAAGAGAAAAAGAAAGCATACAGAGAGTGGTTGGTTAGTAGAGGAAATAAAGAGTTGGAGGGACAGAAGTGGGAGATGTATATGGAGAAAAAGAGTGGTGAGAAAGAGAAGAGTAGACGAGGAATTCGGAAAAAAATTATGTGAGAAGTGGAGGGAGTGTAAGAAATTGTTCTGGAAAGAGGTCAAGAAAGTCAGGGAGGGTGACAAAGGAAGTAGAAAGGTTGTGAAAGACAAGAATGGGCAGGTGATTGTAAAGAAGAGTGGTAAAGAGAACACTTTGATGAATTGTAGAACGAAAGAAAGTGGATTAACGGAAAACATAGTTGGGTGGGGTATGGGAGGGAGAAGAAAAGAGGTAATGGAGGTGCAGGTGGGGTTCAGGAAGTTAGAAGTGAGTGAAGCTTTAAAGAAGGTGAAGATGGGTAAAGCAACAGGAGTAGATGGAGTGTGTGGTGAGATGCTGAAGTGTGGCGGTGAGATGAGATAGTGGTTGAGTGGGTGTGGAAAATGTGTGGACTGGCATGGGAGAAGGGTCATCATTCACGCCTCTTATATTCCACGTAGCCAATTGGAAGTCCGTAGTCGTCATCTTAATAATAATAATAATAATAATAATAATAATAATAATAATACCACTACTACTACTAATAATAATACTGTAATAATAACAACAATAATAATAGTAATAAGAATATTACAATAAAAACAATAATAATAATAATAATAATATCAATATTTACCTTCTGTGCCACATTATCCAATCCTGTTATAATGTATATTAGTGTTGGTAATAATAATAATAACAACAGTATTTACCTTTTGCGCCACATTATCCAATCCCGTTATAATGTGTATTGGTGTTGGTAATCCCTGAGCCAAGATGGAAGATATTATTGTTTCTGTCACTTCACTCAGCTCCTCCTCAGCAGGCCACACAAACATCACCGTATCACTCACCTGCCAATGGAAGTTTAGGTTTGGTTAGGTTAGGTTGGGATTGGGATTGGTTTAGGTTTGGTTTGGTTTAGGTTAGGTTGGGATTGGTTTAGGTTTGGTTTGGTTTAGGTTAGGTTAGGTTAGGTTAGGTTAGGTTAGGTTAGGTTAGGTTAGGTTAGGTTAGGTTAGGTTAGGTTAGGTTAGGTGTGGGTTGGTTTAGGTTAGCGAGCACGCACGTACACACACAGAGGAATAAGTACTAATGGGCCATATTCAAGAATACTGGTGGTGTATACGATAGTGTGGTACCGGTAAGATGGCTCTGGGTTGTGTCAATGGCTTCATCATCCCGGTACCACACTATCGTATGCACCATTAATGTTCTTGAATACGGTACAATGTTATGTGAACAATGAACAGTGGTGGCAATCACAGGGCAAAGAGGGAATGTACTGTATTTTGGAGTGACTATGCAAAATAAATAAATACAGTAATTGTTTTCATTCTATCACTACGCCTAAAATAACCTATCTAGAAACCTATACTGTATTTAATTTGTTATTGTAGAAAATGTTATGTTCTTTCTAATGGTATCACCGCCATCTTTCTCGGGGCCGTAGACAAGAACATATCGTTAGATCCTGATGCCCGATGCTCGGGGTACGATGGCCATATAAAATGTATGGGCTTCATACCCCGAGCATCGGAACCCAATGATATGTTCTTGTCTACAGCCCTAGGACCTATGGATATTTAGGATATGATGGGTGAATTAGAAAATCTGTTTTGGTACCGTACCTTGTTCCGCCAGTCCCACAAAAACATTGTTCAAGGTGCTAGTGTATTACCCATTTAAGGGGAGATTTTCTTGTAGGTAAATGGGAAGGCTACTGATTCCTCCTAATTATACCAGAAAATAGACGCCCTCAGTGGTAGTAATAGGTTAAATCGGGGATCAATCTGTTTTATGGCCTTGTTTGAAGGAATCACACCTTTCATTTCACCAACAAGATAATCACCTTAAGGACCCTGTGATCGTGTATGAAAATTGGAGGCTTCCGATTCCTCCTGACCATGCCACAAAACAAGCTCCTTCCATAGAGGTGTGTGTGTTTCATGGCAACATTTGAAGGACTCATTTATCTCCAATTTTCTGACTACATTAGAGCACATTAGAATATTGTACTCACCTTCACACTGTCCAATATAGCATAGAGATCATTCACTGGTGGAATAACAAAGGAGAATCTCTGCTTGAAGCGTGGTAAACTGGAAAATAAAATAAATATATATATAATTACTATTCTGAAGTTTTAGTTGGTGTTGTTGGAGAAAGAAAGAATGAAGGTTGTTAAGTCTCTCTTGTACAACTGGGCACCACAACTCTATAAAAAAATACAACCTAATTAATTTATGAATGGTACACTCATATATCATAGTCTCTGGCCCACCCGAGTCAAAGTCCAAGATCTGGAGCAGGCAGTTTCTGAACGACAGCCCACCCAAAGCCTCCATTGGTTCAAAATGTATGCGTGTGTGTGTGTGCTCGTGATGGTTTGGGTGGGCTGTGTGTGTGTGTGTTCTCACCTATTTGTTCTTACGTAATTGTATCTTTACAGGATTGAGTCAAGCTCGTAATGTCCCGTATTTTAAAACCCATTTATCATATTTTTCTTTAAAGTTATGTATGATTTTGCCACACCACTTCTGGTTATTTGTTCCATTCGTCTATTACCCTATTTGGAAACTATATACAGTATCTGTACATCTTCATCTCCTCTTCTTTCCAATAATTTCTTAATGTGTCCTCTCATTGTAGGTATTCCTTGTTGACACAAGTTTTCTATATCTATCTTTTCTTTTTCTGTGACACACTTGTAAACCATAATCATATCTTCTCTCTTTCGTCTTTCTTCTAGTTTAGGTAATTTTAGTTTCTCTAGTCTGTGTGTGTGTGTCCTCATGATGGTTTGGGTGGGCTCTGTGTGTGTGTGTGTGTGTGTATCCTAAGTTGTGTATACATCTATATTTCATCTTACTGTGTGTCTGTGTGTTCCATTTTCATACTACTACTCATATATCTTTATGATATCTTTTTTCTTCCCCTCTTAAATTAAAAGTTAGGAGGTCGATAGAAAATTTGAAACTTCATTAAGGGGTCGACGAGCTAAAAAGTTTGAGAACCCTTGACCTAACCTAACCTGACCTAACCTCATACAAATCAACCTAATATAACCTAACACAGCACAATCTAACCTAACACAATACAATTCTATCCTAACCTAACCAAACCTAACCTAACTTCATACAATTCAACTTAGCCTAACACAACACAATCCAACCTAACCTAACATAACACAATCCTACCTTCCCTAACCTAACCTAACCTTACTTGATATGTGTGATTCCCTGTGGGCTGACGGTGGTTGTAGAATTATCATCACAATTCTGTAGCGCTGCCAGTACAGTGCGTGGGTTGACTGATGGAGTGAGGGGCACTACACACACCAGGAATGGTGGTTTGTTGACGCAGCCCAGGGCTCTCTTCTTGACCAAGGTCGACTCTCTCTTTAGGGCACGCGCCTGTCGGTTTTGGTTCTTGCGCTGCTCGCGGCTCAGGTCAATCTTCTTCTTCTTGCTCAGGGTTTTGACGGTCACTCGCCCTGTTGGTTGGAGGAAGTTATAAAGTCAATTACGTCAAACTATTTTATCTTACTTCACATTCTCTCGACCTGTTGATTTTGTTGAAATTTTCTTGTTGGTGAATTGGAAGGCTACTGATTCTTCCAAACTATGGCAGAAAACAGACACCTTCAATGGTACTAATAGCCGATGAACACACACATACACACACACTAATCTAATAACATAGGCTCAGTAAATCACTTAGTGTGTATGGTAATGAATAACACAAGCCAGGGAACACGAACACACACACACACAAGTACTGTACATTTTATTCATTGTATATTATTTCAAGGGGCAAATAAACTAAATATTTACAAAATCCACACTAAAAAAATTTATATCTGCACCTACATACACTACTTTAAGGACCCCAGTGTGTGATGTAGTCAGAAAATTGGAGGTTAGAGAGTCCTTCAAACATTGCCACGAAACACACACACTACACTGAAGGAGCTTGTTTGTTTTGTGGCATCGTCATGAGGAATCAGAAGCCTCCAATTCTCATACATGATCACAGCGTCCCGACCCCACGCGAGTTAGGGCATGAATACCAACCCTACATATCAATACCCATAGAAGGGTTCCAATATTCCGCTCACCTCTACTGACCTTACTATCCACATCCACTATTTCATACCAGAGTATACCGGTATATCCACATTTTACACATGCAAGTACAAAAAAAACACATCCACAATTTCAAAGTTCTTATCCGCATACCAATAAAACATTCGCATTTTCTGACATCCATGTACCGAAAAAAATCTGTACACCAAATAATATATATCCACATCCACACACACATCCAGTTACCTCTATTAACCCTACTGAATATCCACATCCATGATTCTCAAAAGTTTATAACCACATCTGCACATCCATATTTTTACACATCAAATAATTGAACAAAAAATCCACACCCACTATTTCAAAAAGTTTGTATCCACATCCGCACATTCACAGTATTAGACATATATTTACAAAATCAAATCGTATATCCACATTTTCAACCATCCAGGTGTAAAATATATATATATAAAACATATTCAAAAATATATATACTGTATCAAATATATATATATATATATATATATATATATATATATATAAAAATATACTGTATACTGTATATATCGGAAAAAATATATATACCGTATCAGAAATAATTTATATAAAAAAAATATCTGAAAAAAAAATATATATATACCGTATACAAAAATATCAGAAAAAAATTTAACCAAAAACTATATATAAAAAAAAAATACTGTGTATATATCTGAACAAAACTATGTACCATATCCCCAAAAAATATATATATATCCCCTAAAATATATATCTGAAAATATATATAAAAAATATATATATATAAAAATACTGTATACAACCAAAAAAATAACATATATATCCCCCAAAAATATATATAACGTAATAAAAATATATATGGGGAAAATGTCTATTGGACACATGCACTCACCTTTATTAACATTTTTGATGGATCCCTTGCTACGATGACCAATGATGTTGTGTTTCTTGTTCTGCTGTTTGAGTGACGAGGCGCGGTGACCACCAGAGAGAACCATGATGCCACTACACACACACACTCGTACACGCTGTTAACAATAAATATAGATTAATAAATATACATAAATAAATGAATAAATATATTAATACATACATACATAAGTAAATAAATAATATACATAAATTATTTTACATTAATAAATACTGATTCATAAATACATAAATAAATAAATAAATATTTGTACATTAATAAATAAATTAATTAAAACTTGTATAGCAATGGCACATAGTCCTTGAACAGACTTCCCTTTACACCTTGATTAAGGTCTTTGTCCCGGCAAATGTACATAATGATATATATATATAAATACATACATAAATAATATTTGTAAATATTTGTACATAAATAAATAAATAAATATGATGACCAGTAAGAGACATGATGCATTACACACACAGTTACATCTGGAGCAACTGATTCCTCCAAACTATTCCAAACAACAAACAACAACAGGACACCATTATTTTTGTTCATCTAGTCCTGTTGTTGTTTCCTGACATACTTTGGAGGAATCAAGGTGCTCGAATGTACCAAAAGTGTATTTATAATTTTATCCCCTTAAGGACCGTGATCGTGTACCGTATGAGAATTGGAGGCTTCTGATTCCTCCTGACTATGCCATTAAACAAGCTCCTTCCATGTAAATGTATGTGTGTTTCATGGCAATATTTGGAGGACTCATTTGCCTCCAATTTCCTGACTACACCACAGGGTCCCTTAATGGGGTAATACACTTTTGGTACATTGGAGTGTCTTGATTCCTCCAAAGTAAGCCAGGAAACAGGACCAGATTAACCAAAATAATAGTCTTAGAATGGTCTAAATAAGTGGGTAATGAAGGTAGAAAAAACGTACGCAATAGCGGTAATTCTTTCGGTATTAGTACAGAAGTGGACCCTAATTCAGCAGTGTTGCCAGATCCGGCTGGGTCCTAGTATTTTACCCCTGTCATTTATTGTACTTTATCACGATTATTTCCTGGTAGTTTACCCAGGTTAGGTCCCGGTAGTTTGCCCAGGTTAGGTCCCGGTAGTCTGATGCGGTCTAGGTTAGGTTAGGTTAGGTTAGGTCAGGTCAGGTAAGGTCAGGCAAATTTCAAAATGCCCCGGGGCAACGGGGCATTTGAGGAAGAAAAACCATAGAAGAAAAGTGTCTTAGAATGGTCCGAAATAGTGGGTAATGACAGTAAAATATCTATTATACAGTAAGGTCCACTTCTGTACCTTTACCATTCTTTCAATATTGACCTATTTTTGTTCATCTGGTCCTGTTTCCTGGAATACTTTGGAGGAATCACGGCACTCCAATGTAACAAACCCAAAAATGAATTACCCCCTCAATTAATAAGAGTATGGCCTACATCTAGTAGGCCATAATGGTCAGAAATTATACATAACACACACATACACATGGCCATACCTACCTATATTTAGACTTTCACATGCCTTAAATCCCTTTAATTTGATAAAGGAATTACTTACCTATAATGACTAAGCTTTGTTTTATCACTAATACACTTCAGTTATCACCTTCAGTCAATAATAGTAATAATAATAATAGGTTACACGTGTGTGTATAAGACACACACACAACTGCAGTGTTGCCAAGTTCCAAGTTGAGTGTTCCAGTGTAGCCTTTGCAACGGCACTGGAGTTTTTGGCTTCTCTTCTTCATCACATGCATCAATCTTTCGATAATATTTTCCTCTGTCTCACTGTCCATATGTTTTCAATAAATTGCTTAATGTTTTCCATGATGTTTGGATTTCTGTGACCAAATAATAGTACATCAACTATATTCATCCCAACAATTCTATATCTTCTTCTGTTCTCTTCAAATGCTGTACATTGCATTAAAAAGTGTTCAAGAGTCTCAATAGGTTGATTACATATGGGGCAAGCTGTATCATTATTGTTGAAAGTATCCCTCCATTTCAATTTCAGTGTGTTAGAGCGGCATCTGAATAATAACACAGTAGCTCTAGTCATTGCTGTATAGGCTTGATTCTTCCCTTATTTCTTTCTTATTTTCAAAGTAAAGAGTAGCTGTAACTTTCTTGCTTAGTTCTTCTTCGCATCTCTTTGTTTACCATTGATTAACTCTTTTCTTTATTTCCTCAAACTGAATGTCTCGTAAATTTCTTGTCCGTGTTATATTTATAGCCTCCATGTATTTCTTTACTTTATTATACCATCTATGGTGTATGCGTCTAGTTTCCATTTCTTGTATTACTGCTTTCAGTAATTCATTTTCTCCATCCATAATGTATTTCATATATTCTATTTTCATTTTCATGTCCCTTGCAGCTACAGTAGATGTTCCGATTTCACCCTGTAGGACTGTATTGGGTGTGTATTTGGGTGCTCCGAGTACATGTCTCCAAACACAGTTCTCTCGTACTTGCAGATTTTCTATTTCTTTCTGTGTCCATTCAAATATAGCAGCCCCTGATAATATGCTTGGTAGAGCAACACCTTTCCGGAAAGTTTTACCAATCAACAGCTTGTTGGTAGAGCTTATTGTTACAGAGTACGTCAAGTTCATTAATTTTGTGGCTTGGTTTAACTTTCTCATTTATGTTCCTTGAAACACTGTCTTTCATTTGTCACTGTTACACCAAGGTATTTAATATTTTTCACTACTTTCACTCCCTTGATTTCCTGTGGGTAGTCATGGTTTCCTTTGTCATAAATCAGAACATTACATTTGTTAGTATTGAGTATCTTTAGCCCAAAATTCTCTGATGTTTGCTGTAGGAGATCAATCATGCATTTCATTTCATCAATCGAATTTGAGAGCAGACGTCCATCATCTGCATAAAACAGTGCAGGTATATATGTGTTTCTAATTCTGAATCTCATCCTTGAGCTACATATTTCATCTATTATTCTATTCACCACCATGATGAAAAGTTGGGATGAGCCTGTGCATCCTTGACGGATCCCATTCGCCACTTCTGTTGTACACATATTTCTTCTCCAGTGACAACATCAGAAATTTTCCCTTTTTTACCTCAGCTTCGATCAACAACAAAAATGTTCCCTTTTTTTGTCTCAGCTTCACCATCAGAATTTCTCTTTTTACCTCAAAAATTCCCTGTTTACTCTTGAAGTCGAAGATAGTCATATATTTACAAGTGTTTCCCAGCGACTCCACACTCCCCAAACCCTCCCACGTGTTTTCCCAATATCCCCAAAACCACCCCCGTGTTTTGTGTAAAATCTGGTCGGGGTATTATAGTGAAGTTGTTGTAGTTCCCCAGACTGTCTGGCCGAGCAGTCCCGAGTCTGGTTGACCGAAGCCGTGCAGATGCTCGGACCCCCAAATGAGAGTCAGGGTGATAGTGAGATCTGTTTCTTCGAAGGCAGCAGACGAGGGGACTGCTGGCTCACGGGCATGTATCCCTGGGCCAACATTCCCACCGTCTGTAGTCTTCCTTGTTGTGCCACCCAATCGGGCGATCTCGTCGGCTACCCAGAAGGAATGAGAGATAGTGGACAGTGAGCACTTGCACATCTCGGGCCTCGCCTGTCGAAGCCCGCCACACTTGCGCGCCTAGCTTCACCCGCTCTGGACGGTATAAAAGCAGCCTGGGCCAAGCTCTAAGGGCCGCTTGGAAGTCGATAGACGTAAAACATAAATACACACACACACTCTCTGAGGGTCAATCCCGGGTTCGATTCCCAGGTCAGTGGAATTGTTGGACAATTTTCCCAGCCCCCTATGTCCCTGTTCACCTATAGCAGTAAGTAGGCACCAGGCTGTAAAAGCAAGGATAGCAACCTTGTAGGCTGGGGGAAGATGTGTTGATGTAACAAGACTGACTGCCTTAATGACCAACACCATGAGTCTTCTTCTAATTAAGGGTCATTCACCGCCAGCAGCCCTACTGGAAACACCTGCCTGCCCGCTCCTGCCCAATGCTCTCCAGTCCAGCCAGCAGCTCTCTAGTTCCTGCCAGTTATCTACTAGCTGCTCACCTACCTACCTATTGCCGACCTACCTGCTGCTACTCTCTACTGCCCACTAGCTGCTCACCTACCTGTCCAGCTTCCCAACTCCTGCAGCCCAGCCTAACTCAAGTGCTCGCTATCCATACTTACATTAACCCAGGCTCCCTGGAGTCTAGAGAGAGTATACACCTGTAGGCTATACTGTAGACATACCTAATAAACCCAGTGTAATTCCTCGTGAGTTTGGTGCACCCCCAGGTAGTAACAACCTATAGAGACGTTACATTGTTATTGTTGATTTGTTATTGCCTTGTGGTTGTTGTTGTCCAGTTCTCTTCATTATTTATATAAATGACTTACCTGGCCATGTAAACTCAGACATATACATGTTTGCTGATGACACCAATATATACCGAGACATGAAAACCGAGGAAGATCAAGAAATTCTCCAGGGAGATAATTGAGTCCCTGCAAGAGTGGTCAAGGAACTGGTTAATACCTTTCAACCCTGAGAAGTGTAAAACAATGAAGATTCATGGCGCACACAAACAAATCACAGATACCAAGTACCAGATGCAAGGAATGAATGGTGAAGAGATTTCGATGCTGAGAACCTGGCAAGAAAAGGATCTGGGAGTGACAACTGATGAACATCTTTCATTTGAGGAGCATATCCAAGAAAATGTGAATAAAGCTAACAGAATCATGGGGATGGTGAGGAGGTCATTTGAATATTTGGACGTACCAATGTTTAGGACCATATTCAAGTCCATCGTACATCCCCATCTTGAGTATGCTCAGAATGTATGGTCACCTTATTATAAAAAGAAAGACATCAGAACAATTGAAAATGTATTGCGACGATCCTCCAAGATGATACCTGACTGGACTGAAGAACCTGAGTTATGAAGAGCGATTTAAGCGACTTGAGCTTCCAACTATGGTGTACCGAAGATTACGCGGAGATATGATAGAGGTTTACAAAGTACTGAACGGGAGGTAAGACCCAGAAGTTAACATTGAATTCACTATGAGAGACGGGCCAACCCGAAGCAACAGTCTGAAGATATTTAAACCAAGGTACAGGACAAAACATAGACAACAGACGTTTCTGATCAGAGTGGTTGATGTGTGGAACAGCCTTTCCAGGAGTGTCGTGCAGGCAGATAGTGTGAAAGGTTTTGAAAGGAAGTTGGATAAATTCTGGGAAAATCAGGGTGTTAAATATAAATATGAGGAGGCCCTTGTACTGTCCAACACGCCGGGATATACGTACAATGTCAACCTAAAGTAGAGATGGAAAATGACTGCGATCTGGATCTGGACATAGAGGTCACATACACCTGCGTCCAGTAATTTATACATCGTAAGGTTGTCGTTATTGTTGATTTGTTGTTGGCTTGTTAATGCCTTGTGGTTGTTGTTGACTTGTTATTGCCTTGTGGTTGTTGTTGTTGACTTGTTGTTTCCGAAATTATGGTACTTTCCTCGAGATTATGGTACACTGTGCACATCAGTTATATGGTAGCCTACTATTATTGTACTGACGTGCTAATCTATACAAATAAGCAGATTATTAGTAAACAGGTTATATTATATTATAAAACACAGGAGTATCACACAAGTTAAGGCAAATGAGTTTATTTGTTATTAATTTTTTTAATTATATATCCTCTAATAATATACTCTTTTCTTACAATAGATGCTCTTTTCTTACTATAGTTAATTATTTTGTATGTTCTGACACTGGACATTGCCCTACTTAGGGCCTACTACAACTAGATACTATATATTATACTACCATAACTACCAACATTGTTCTACTACAACTACCACCATTGCCCTACCATAACAACAAACATTACACAGGTCCGAGAGTTTAAAACTGTTTACTGGGGAGTTACTGCCATGGCTGGGCACCATGGTGGGGACTCGGGAGTGAGGAGTTGCCTGGCTGACGTTCGGGAGAGTATCTCATCAGAGATAGATACCAGAACTGAAATCCTGCAACTTCAACTTCAACAGGGAATCTGGTCTCTTTGGAAAATCGTCTGAATGAGAATCATCACCACCACATTCACTACTACCACAACTACAACCTTCTCGGGATACCAAGAAATTGGCCGAGATGCGTTACAGAATAGCGTTTTTGAGACCCTAATTACTGCGATATCTGTTTTACATGGTAATTGTGGGTCTAAATCGTAATTAATTCGGTGAGGATTAGCACAAAGCCAAAGATTATGTGGCTCTATAACAGACAAAAATAAAAAAAAAGCCAGTGGGGGAATCAATAATTACGAGTAAAAGATGGATGTGGGACAAGAAGTGTACGGTATGAATGAGGGAGAACATAATAATAAGGGAGGTTCAATAATTGGATCTGTTAGGAAAGGAGGAGCACCAGGGAGAGTAGATATGAGAAGGCTCAGAATACGGAAAGGTCAGAACCATGTCTTTGACGAGAGCAGCATGGCCATTGGACAGACTAGGACACACTACCTGCTATCAAGAAGTCATGGGTGATCCTTATGTGGCTGAGTTGCAAGCAGGCTACGGCAGTTTCCCAGCATTGGTCGCAATGAGATAACTACAAGGGAGTCACAGTAGATTAAATTTTACCAGGGCGAATTATATTGTTATTGTTCGTCACAGATGACCACTTGGCCTGCCACCATTTGGGTGCAGTGCAGCATTATTATTATACACCAATTTTTTTTGAAATAAATAAGACACAAATATCATATATATTCATTTTAATAAGCAGGCTTGTAAATTCAAAAACTATTACCCTAGCAAATTTACAGTCTAACGGCATGAAGTTACATAACATGGACTTTGTGCAGACCAATTCTATTATAAATGTGTCAGAGAGAGAGAGGGCTGTAGTGATTATGGAGAGCACTTGGATAGGCTCTGAACTCTGTGTAATGTATTTCATATAACTATAATCTTGATTACCTTCTAATGGCTTTTGTTATTTTTATCAACTACCTGCATATTCCACAGCACTATTACGGTACATGGATAAAACATATCTTTTTGTTCAATAACAGTTACAGTCACAAATCACAGAATAACGATTATTATATATATATTCATGTATATTTATCTGTTAACCCTACAGAAAATCCAATACTGCCTTACATATTTGCTATAAGTGGACTCAGATAAATAACTATAATTATTCACCTCAACACCGAGGAAGCTACTCTCATCACTAGTCAACTAAGAAGACGATCAGTACGGTAATGTTTCGCTGCACATACATATGGCACAGACACTTCACAATAGATCATAAAAAAGAAGGAAAAAACCGGACCATTAAAAAAGCCAGTCCTGATATATCCATTTCCATGTACTGTATATACAATGATACAAAAACTTGGTAGCTACATCAAAATACTGATGGTTTTGGGTAACTATTTCTTGTGTCATATTATCATTTCACTGCAGTTGCAAATATTTTGTTTTTCTGCAGCTGTTACCTCAAGTAGAGTAAGTCAATGAGTGAAACTTTGATTGTAAATCTGTAAACATTTACCGATATTAGTCTGATCCATGTGAATATCAAAAGAAATATGATCACAGGGTGCATCTTGGATTCACTGAAGTTCACCTAATGATCTACAAGAGAGAGAAGTACCGGTACACTAGTGTGCTTGTTGAATATTTCTTTTTTTGCTAGTTTGTCACCTAAATATATTGTGAAATTCAGTAATATAGAGTATTTTGGTTTACGACAGTACAGTGTGGTCATATTGAAAATTTTTGTTTTAATCATATATACCGTATAACATTTCACAATAAGGATGTAATGACATGGTTTTTTGAGTTTCTTACCATTCATTGTTAATGCAATGCATGAATTATGTGTCTGTTTGGGGGTAATTCAACAATGATGTACACAATGCAGCAAGTGTTATTCTTCTGTACTCAATGCATAATTTTGTCTAGTTATGTATTTCATGAGATTAGCAGCACTGTCTAGTATAAAATACTTTACACCTCAGATTATTTCAGTTTCAAGCTTTACAATTTAACTGCAGTTTGCATGTGAAATTTGGTCTTGAAGGATCTCATTAACATACACAGTGTAATATTATGAATACAGTACAGTACTTACATTATTAAAAAATGCATTTCATCTAATTCTTTATATTAATATACACATAAATATTCCTGAACCAATTAAAATACCAACATACTGCCATGCAATAATCTATGGATATAAACATCGCATTCAGCTGAAACTTCACCATTGTATCACAAACCTGGTCCACAGATACAAGCGATCCATGGATGGTTGTGATGAGAATATCACAACACTCACCTATAGTGTGTGTGTGTGTGTTTTTGTTTTATCTGGTAATAAGAATCCCTAACATTTCAGAGGCCCATAGATAATTTCTGTACCAGCATTAATACAAACTCTCTACCAGAAATATATCTTCAGCAGTTATGAACAAATTCACTTGATGTTGGCCCTACATTGATACTGAATTGATATTTTTTATGAGCCATCGAGCTACAAAGTAGGAAGGCTTTTATTACCAAGTAAAATAATAGCACACACAGTATAGTTTTCCTTCGCCCAAATGTAAACATCAACCAATGACTAGTTTCCCTTTCTATTTTGAAATCTTTCGGATCAATTTAGCATTTTCCCTTCCTAATATAATGCCCTTTCTAGAAGATAATTATCTAACGAGCCAAACAGTGTTATATCTAAAATGACTCTTGTGGTCTACGCATGATGACAACCAATAAAAATGTGCCATTAGTGTTATAACAGACATGTAACTGTATACATGACCCACCAGATAAGACAAATGGGGTTGAGGGTATTGGTACTCTCTTGGGTCACCCATATTGGGGAATCAATTTAAGGATGAGACAATAATCATGGCACATTCTTACTGGAGTGTGTTAAGAGAAACACCAGCATTTCTGCATCTTTATCACAGTTTGGTAAGGTTCATATAAAGCCAACTATCTGCTGACAACCTGCAGAGCTTACCACCATAAATAAGCTACACTTGCGTAAGCACATACTGCAAAAAAAGAAGCTAAAAAAGGATAAATATGGAATTTACTAACAAATTAAACAGTACATAATGATCCCCTATCATACACAAAATACAAAAATACATAAAATATCCATCACTTATCATGTGATGGTACCCTACTGGAAGTGAACTATAATTTTTTTAGCAACCAACACCATTCATGTCCCAAAAGCTGTGGCCAAGCCTTATTAGATACAGCAACACACAACTAATTGAATATATACTGTAACCGGCCAAAAGAAGTAAAAAAAAAAAGAACATAACTGGGGAAACTGCAGTACCTTGTACTGATGGCCTATTTAGGGCAGTTCTGGATGTGAACCCACCCCTTTGATTTAATGTATTCTTGTAGCTACATTTTTAAAGCTACAATCTTCATTAACTAGAAGGGTTATAGTGCAGTGAATATATTAAAGTTTGACTCACATTTTAGTAATAGGATTATGACACATTCACATCATGAAAATAAATAAGCAACAAGTTTTACAGGTCATACAAACCTTCATAAGTGAGTGCGATTACAATGTTTTGTGAAGACCTATACATTTTAATGACCATGGACAATCATTATCATATCTCCAATGCCTTATTTCCCACTGATCCCACCCAACATTCTCTGACCACTCTATTGACATGAATAACTATTAAACAGCCAGGGTGACGTGATGCAATCCTGTGTACAAAGCACTCTTCATTATCTAAAGACAGTGAAAATTATATTATTTCATCCCAAAGGTTTCTCCAACTGCCATGGACCGTTTCTATAATTTGTACACCAATTTAGTCACCCTATCCTGTATGGAGACTCTGGATTCCAACACAATTAAGACTTTATCACACATGCATTTAGTTTACTGGTACACCTTTGATTGTACAGCATCTTATGAAAATCAAAGTGTAACATATGCTCAAGTGACCAAACAGTACCCTAAACACATGAACTGAATTAGTGTCTCTCTTCTAAACTAATACCAAATATATGAACATACAGTGCTCCCTCATTATTGACGGATATGCTCTACCGTACTCTCTTGTGACTAAAAATAATTCTAAACTTGAGCCAAAAGTATGGAAAATGTATGTTTTGAATGGTTGTTTATTCTAAAAGGGTAGGCCAAGCGAGCGTGAGGGTGAAAGTTGTTCATTATAAAGGGGTTGGCTTATCACGAGTGTAACGAGGGAGCGTGAGGGTGAAAAGTTGTTCACTATAAAGGGGTTAAGCTTATTACGAGTGTATCAACCGAGCGTGAGGGTGATAGTGGGATGGTTAGTTCAGTTATCACCAAAACTCATTGAATTTTTATTCGTGCATACACATTCCTTTGTTTGTATGCATTAATTTTGGTAATTTTCTCTTAAAATAACTTCTACTCTTCTTGGAAATAGTCTAGTTAAGGACCGCCTTCTTGAGGGGAGCACTGTACATTTATTTAACATACCGTAATGCGGTATCATCGGTTTTGTTATCGACGGCCATCTTAAGAACGTAACCCCCGTCGATAACAAGGGAGTATTGTACCTACTTTCCAGCCATAAGATTCTACAAGGTTTCATAATGTGAAACAATTAAGTAACCTCCTTGAAAATGTAATGTTGCCTTTTAAGAATACAAATAAAGGTTATATCTCTTGTACTGTATCAAAATTATGATTCCTGTTCTCAAAATGAATGATTACTGGCTGGATGAGCTCAAAACTTGTTTCTGCTGTATAGTCAGGGACAACAGATATGCTGGAATGAGTATGGGAGGATTTGACTCTTGTGTAACTCGGTGAAGTCACACATACGGAACATTTATGAGTTGAGTTAGTTGATACAGGCTCTCAGAAATTATTCATTATTTGTAATATCCAAATTTATGCTCATTTGATAATCAGATGAACAATTTTGAATAGTTTGTATTTACTGTAAATGGAATAAGATCCACTAAGATTGGCAAGACATGGGATACTTGGGATAAGGAAGTGTGCTACTTTTTCCAAAAAGATTGGTGTAGAGCAGTCCTGGTCTCTTGATCATTTGAATGTAACGTAAGGTCAGTAACACTGCACCATCCTGTGCATCTTTATATATTGAGGCATTTCAGTGTATTTATACCTTGCTGTAAAGGCTCTATGTAGATCATTTGTTGGGTGTTCCATCAGCAGGTTGGCAAATACACCAAACACCTTTGTAATAAAAATACATCCTTCAGCACTAAGCCATAAGTAAACATAAGAGCAAGAATGTTAAGCTGTGCAGGTGTGAGCGATGGGCTGGACCCCCTGACATCTAGCATTAACTATCAACAATGGGGAAGGGGGAAGGACTAAAAAATAAATCTTATATACACTTCTCTCAAGTAGAACCCATTCCCACAAATTTGAGAAAATGTACTCGTTCAGATTCAAGAATACAATGTACAGATATTGTGTTATTTAAGACTAATTCAGACATATATATCAAGAAGGTCTGTACATGTTTTGAGAGACGAAGTATTACATTCTGAAAATATTGCTGGGTACTAGCATTGAAAAAAAAAAAAAAAAAAAACATGATTTCATACATTAGGAAGGTATGTATGGAAACATGTACAGTGCATTATTCATATATGAATATACATATATGTATATTGTACTGTATATTTTACTACGGATCTAACAATAGTTAAACTTTTTCCTTACTAGTGGCCAGGGTAAGGGTAAGTTTTGTTCTAACCATGCTATCCTCCCATCAAGTTTCCTTCCGCCTCTCCATTCTATCCACTCTATTCACC
Source organism: Petrolisthes cinctipes (assembly GCA_033782935.1). Lineage (NCBI taxonomy): Eukaryota > Metazoa > Arthropoda > Malacostraca > Decapoda > Porcellanidae > Petrolisthes > Petrolisthes cinctipes. Next base: position 49,259 of record JAWQEG010005298.1, read on the forward strand.
ATATTTACATTCCTTATTTCTTGTCTACCAACTCCACTCTTTAAGTATTGCTTTTTACTTACTCCCTCCACTTCTTTTACCACCTTTACAATTATTATAACCTATATCAAAATAATTCAAAAGCCAAATCCATGAATTGCACTTCAGATAATAAAAGTATTTGGTGAACATGTAATAAAAACCAATAATCTATAATCACCATTCCTTTTGAAATGTCTTTTTGTTTTTATATTTCATTGGCACTGTTACGGTACTTCCTTTCTTTTTGCTTTTCAACTTGTGCAATCTTCACACTGGTTGCAACACTATTCTACATTTAACTGCTGCTGTAGATGTTATGCATTATGTTATGGGTACATCAAACTTTTCTGCCTAAACTACTCTCAGTTATTCTTCTTGCATATATTTGTAGGACAATTATAAATCAATCCATAATATTGCTGTGCACTGTTGAGAGGACAGATTAAACACAGAAAGTATCAAGTTCACTGCTGTCCACACAACACTGATATGCTTTCAATATTTTCTACCTATCATGGTAAAACCTGAACACAGTCAGTACATCTCATTAACTTGTTTTCCTGTAGCTGATGGTAAACGTTCATGAGTGACGTAGCAAATGATAGGCATAACTGTTATTAGTGTACGCATGCCACCCAGATACTACTGCAAGTAATAGCATCTTTCAACATGTACCGTCAGCCACAGAAAGACCAGCTACAAGGACCAGTACTGTACACGGAATATTCTTCTGTATTGCTTCATGACAGGAAACTGTATGTATGGGCTGTACAAGGGTTCTTCACACAAAAATTAACTTATGGGATTAAGTTCAAGTCAATAAGGTATGGGGAAATTATTTTGTACCTCATGAACAATAACTGATGAAATATACTTATATAAGTATTCAAACAAGGGAACCTGCAAGATGTAATACACTAGAAGTATCTCTACTCTGTCAAATACCATGCATGGTACTTGTAAATATACAAAGAAAGAGAGAGTAGGCCAAAAGAATGAGTTTATCCTACATAATCATCTTTCTTTTCACTACAAGCTTCCATTATTAAATAACATCTTGTATGACCTACCAAACAAATTAAATTGCAAGTGGTTTAAGCACTGAAGTAAAATTCCAAAACCAAATAATGTAAATTCAGACTTCAGACATATTTATAACACATATCATACGAGTCAGTCTTCAAGAAAACATTTCAAGGACACTCACAGCACAGCACCAGGTCTTACAGAGCAACCAAATTACTTCTAATGCAAATCCAACATAAATCCATTGTAAATTTGCAAACACTAACCCTCTAATACAACTTCCTTTAACATTCTTGGGAAAACAAACTTGGAGTTGACAAAGAGGACTGGGAAACTATTGATGAGGGAAGCAGTTAACCAACAATAACCCAAAGCGTTCAACATAGTTCGTAGTCTATACTTCTTTTAACAAACTTCATGGTTGTAAAATTTATTATTAGAGATGCAATGGGTGGAAGAGGTGGTGTTGATGGTGGTGGTTTGGTTGCTCTGTATTGTGACATACTGCAAATGTTAAGCTCCAGACATTTGTTCACACGATCAAACACAAATGAGAGTGATACACAGAAAAATACATAAGCGATCATTAGGCTTAATTTTGTTAGGCCTAGTGAGCAAGAATGATAAATATATACTGTATATTCCTCTTGCAGCTATTCAATATATTCCTGGTTTGAAATGCTTAGTTTGTATCATCTAATTCCATCGTATGTTACCTAACCTAATCTAGACAGATCTTGGTTCAATATAGGCTTTACTAAGCTCTAATATTGGTCTAGACCTGATTCGTGTTATCTGATGGTTAAAGTGATGCAAAACACGCAAGTTGAAAAGGAAGCGTGATGATGAAGCTACAAAATGAGTTGTTATTTACCAAAAGTACCTAGAGCTAAAGGACCGTATTCCTGGTTGTTCTTGCCAAGATTTTTAGACATCCAAAATATTAACACTGGATGGAGCAACTACAGGTCAATCAGAGTTTTGGTATTCATAATAATTTTCATGCCTTGTAATTGACTTCACTAATAAGAAGCATAGGCCTATGGGATATTACACTTTTGACTATGCGAAAATCCTTTACATTTGACTAGGAATACGGCCCAAAGTGTCAATGCCTGGCTCTTAATAGTGTAACAAGAGAATGGCAGCTGTGATGGTGGTACTGATGAGGCAAACACTGGTGGTTGGGTGAGAAGCAGAACCACCATCTGTTGTTGACACACTCTGGCCCAAAGCTGAGGAAGGAAAAGTTACATGTAAAATTCTGGTATCCTAAGACACATAGCCTAACATACAGATACTTCAGTCTCTCCCGAGACTGAAGAATACCTATCATCATCATCATAATACATTACAGCTACAAGAAGGTCCAACACAGTTTGAATCAATATTGTTATGCAATTACTGTGGTATGCCTACACCACAGTGTCAAGTGGTTAGCAATACTAGCTACAGTATAATGCTGTCGTAATCTGAATGATGCAGTGGGTGTCTATTAAGTGTATTAGGTATAGAACAGGGTAAAAAGGGATAAACATCAAGGCAATGTACCATTGATATTAAACACACACTTGACTTTGACATGACCTCTGGCTCATTTATGCACATATGCACCCTCCTGATCTTATTTGTATACTTATGGTTACACAAGTTCATCTGAAAAGCAAGTAAGCCAAGGAAATGTTTAAAACTTACAATACTTATAGACATTCTATATGTACTAAGAAGCAAATTCAGACAACTGGGAAGAGCAACTTACTATTCTTTTCAACTGGAGTGATTGAGTTAGACCCAAAGTCTCCTGACCCCTCAGCTGAACCCTCACTGTCATTGTAGTAACTGTCATAGTATTCCTTACTACTGGAGTACTCTTCATCATCATTGGTTGGGTACTCATTGAGACTCATGGACTCAGGCTTCATGTCAACTCCAGAGCCAGACTCATCTGTGGTAGCAGCATGGCTGTGTTGGGAGTCTGCCTTGGGTAGCCATGACAGCTGCTTCATTACCAGCTATATGGAGATCAAAAGAGCAGTTTTTATGGTTGTATAGAACAGGAAAACCCCTCAATCCAGCCTGGGGGGAGGTAAAACATGGTCAAAATGCACTTATATGTCAACATAATTATAAAAACAGGGAATGATGGATTATGCTCCCAAAAAGTTGGGAACAAATTGTGTTTTCCATATCTGTGGCTCTTCTAAAACTTTACCCCCTAGAGGTTTACTAACTGTATCTTATGAAAGGTAGAAAATAAAAATTGACAATATGAATGCCAACACCTACCCGTCTGACGACCCGAAGTCTGTCAGCCAGTGTATAAACAGTGGTGTCTGGACGCTCAAGTCGAATCTCAGGGTTGTATTTTTGAGCACTGATGCCCACACCTGCTGTAGTTTTGGTGTATCTGCAATATAATTATCAGTGAGTACAATTGTCTTCAGAATATTAGACATAATATATATATATAACTAGAGCATGTTAACAGCTATACTCTATACTGTCAACAAACTATAAGTTCATCAACATTTTGAGGGAAACAATTATACATACATACATCCAAAAGTTCAAGTCATATATTAATAAAACAGGTGAATTCTAACTTATAGCATAGGTGTGAAGAAAGTAAGGTGTAGGCTAGTTATTTGAGCTATGAAAGGAAATAAGCTTCACTGTATAGAAACATATACAGTATGATTATTATGTCGATGAAAATTTTTAATCAGCACACGAAGTCTCTTCTTTCAATTCTTTCCAAAGCACGTTATCTCTCTCTCTCTCTCTCTCTCTCTCTCTCTCTCTCTCTCTCAATTAGTTGCACTTTCCAATCCCTATCCCCATATATTTCACCACTGGAGCTAACCACTTTCATTATGGTATAAACCTTGATCTCTACTCACTCCCTCCTTTCCCATTTCTGCCTCCCTTTCTTTTCCTTCCTTTTCCACTCCCTCCTCAATGGATTACCTGAGAGGGCCACAATGAGTTTTCCCAAAGAATCTGATTGGTTTTCCTCTTTTCCCTTTTCGCCTTTTCTTCCTCTCCGCCTGCTCTGCTCTGGCACTCTCTTTAATGCAGCAAGGATGAAAATTGTGCTTCTAAGACAGGGGAAGTCTTAGGAAGCCTGGGACGTTGTTAGCAAAATTGAGGGTTATTTATGCCTTCCAAGTAATAGTACCTCAAAATAACAACAAATATATACTGATTACGATAGAGTTTAGAGGAATAGGCCTAATTCAGTAGCTTCCATCTGGCAGACAACAGCAGCACACATCCCGTGGTGTGCTGTTATAGTAGGAGAGGGAGTATGGTGGAGAAAAAAACAGAGGACTAAGGTGGTATTACACGGATCAATGGTTGAGAGAGAGAGAGAGAGAGAGAGAGAGAGAATTATGTTACCAGATCCGATATCACATGGTTTATACTGTACATAAATGTGTCTTGACTGGGGCGGAATCATTACTTGTATAGGTAGCCTAACTGTACAGGAAATAAGAGTTCATAATATCACAATTGTCTACACTGTACAAAAACATATACAGTATGAGAGAGAGAGAGAGAGAGAGAGAGAGAGAGAGAGAGAGAGAGAGAGAGAGAGAGAGAGAGAGAGAGAGAGAGAGAGAGAGAGAGAGAGAGAGAGAGATAATTTTTTTTTTTGTATGAGAGAGAGAGAGAGAGAGAGAGAGAGAGAGAGAGAGAGAGAGAGAGAGAGAGAGAGAGATTAACGAAGGGCAAGGTGTGTATGCAAAAAGGTTATACTGTATCCAACTCACATCTACAGTACAGCAAGACCAATAGACTAGACTCTAGTATTCTCATTGGTCTTGCAGTACAGGCAAGTACAGAGGAGGACGAATGTGGATCTAAATACATTTATATGACAGATAGACATAATGACAGATATTCAGGATTTAAAATTGAAAGAAAGGATCAATATATGACACGATGGATTGGTGGATTGAAACGGTGGATTGGTGGACACATGGATGAAACCACAATCGGATGAGTATATGTGTGAATGGATGGATGGATGAATGGTTAAAGGTGAAAGCACGGATCAATGAAGGTTATATTACATACACTCGTACTCTACAACCACAGTCCAACATTCATGGAAGCTCAGGCAACTAAAAACAGAATAATTTCGCAACACAAACCGACTGAATCACAAACATGTACACGGAAACATAATCAATCGTCCATGCAAACATTCATCTACAACTTTATCTGTTTATCTCTGTGTCTACCTATCTCTCCATCTATCTATCTATCTATCTATCATCATTCATTTAGAGTCCACTGCTCATGAATAAATGCCTCTCCAAACATTTTCCACGAGTTCCTAGACTGGGCCATGCAGATTTTGTTAGATTTTCTTAGTAATACATTTCTCTTTCCTCACTCCACCTCCAGTATGGTATTTTTCTTCAATATAATACTGTACAGGTATATACTAATGTAGGTATGAATAAGGAGTACTATACATCACTGAAGAACATATATACCGGTATATAATATGCACACACTTGCATCGACTCGCCGGCACACATAAAATTTACATGTATTTACCAGTAACACACACACACACACACACACACACACACATAATGCAGTCAGCAATCAAAATACCCCAGCATTGGCTCTGAGGGCTGTCTGGCACCAGCAAGCCTTGTGGAATGCACACACACACGCACCCATATGCAGACCCTCATGCACACACTGCTTATATGCACACACACACACACACACACACACACACACACATGCACTTCATCATGCACACTCCAACATACACACTTCCACATGCCTCTTTAACACATGTGCACACTTCAATAACCCCTCATGAACATTATTCACACTTCTCACACACATAATTATATTTCCTATACCAAGAAAGAAACTACACATACAGAACGTTACCATGACATAGCCTATTATAAACTTTCTCCTTACGTTCTTGATATTTTCTGTATTTCTTGGAAGACGAAGGTTTACACGTTATCAAACATTAGTATTTGAAGAACATTATCACTCTGGTATAATATAATTCTCCAGAGTGTGTTTGAAAAAATAATAAAAATACAGGAACAAACCTTCACCGGCAGTCAAAGTGTTCTTAATTAAAAATCTTATAATATTCTAAACTAACAAAAATATAATATAACAAAGTTTTAGATAATGAAGGAAAATGGTGTTACGTTTTCCTTATGTTAACTATTCTAAATCCCAAAAAAAGATAACGAAAACAATTTTATTTAATGAAAGAAAATGGTCTTGTATTTTCTGACTCAAAATCAACAAAAGATAACGGAGACACTTTTAGATACTAGAGGATTTTTGTCTTGTGTTTTCCTGTTGGGCTGCAAGGCTATTTCAAAACAGAGACACATTAGAGCTTCTGGAAAAACACACAAGCACACACACGGCAACATTGCAAGCACCACCACAGTTGCATTCCTGTTATCGTCATCAGGGTACCAGATGTGGGTGTGCTTGGGACTGCATGTGACTGACTGTATATGTGTGCTTGCATGTGAGCGTGTAAGTGACTGTGTGTGTGTGCATGTGAGTGTGTAAGTTACGTGAGTGCTTGTGTGTGTACATGTAAGTAACGTAAGTGGATGTGAGCGTGTAAGTGACTGTGTATGTGTGTGTGTGTGCATGTGAGCGTGTAAGTGACTGTGTGTGTGTGCATGTGAGTGTGTAAGTAACGTGAGTGCTTGTGTGTGTGCCTGTAAGTAATGTGAGTGCATGTGAGCGTGTATAAGTGACTGTGTGTGTGTGTGTGCCTGTAAGTAATGTGAGTGCATGTGAGCGTGTATAAGTGACAGTGTGTGTGTGTGTGTGTGCATGTGAGCGTGTAAGTGGCAGTGTGTGTGTGCATGTGAGCGTATAAGTGACAGTGTATGTGCGCATGGGAGTATGTTTATATTTATAAGGGTATGACTGTGAGTGCATTAGAGTGTATATATGTCTGTATGTAAGTGATCCTGCTGGTGTCTAGTCTACATGGAGTTAGTTGATGCCGGCTACCAACTTCATAATAACCAAAGAAAGTACAACCAGCTGTATACGAGTTAATGATTAATATTCAACTTAAGAGGATAGTATACTTTTGGTATATTGGAGCGTCTTGATTCTCCCATAGCAAGCCATGAAACAACAGGACCAGGTTGACAAAAATAATGGTGTCCTGTTGTTGCTTGGAATAGTTTGGAGGAATCAGTTGCTCCAGAAATACCAACAGTGGGAAATTAGGAGCTAGGTTACTTCATGATTCCTCCAAGCTATATAAGGAAACACTATCCCTCTCTGTGTTTTATTGTAGAGTTTGGAGGGCTACGTATGCTCCAATTTTCCCACAACAGGTTACTTACTTCCCATTAATTAAAGGGTATATATAGTACAGTGTTGGTAAATCTGGAGCAACCGTATTCCTCCACTCTATGTCAAGCAACAGACCATACACATGCATTATTGTTTTCCAAAATGTACCTTAACAAGAAAAAAAATGTCAACAGTGCTTCCTTCAGACAAGAAAAATTATTGTCTATGCTAAGTGGGTAGTACAGTGTTGGTAAATATTGAGCAACTGAATTCTACCTAACTATTTCAAGCAACCGGCCACCATTATTTTGTTTATTCTGGTCCTGTTTTTTTTTGGCATACTTTGGAGGGGTTAAGGCACACAAATGTACCAAAAGTATATAATTTATGCAATCTCGTAAAACAGCATCGAAACCCCGAACGAGTTTTAAGAAAGTGGATGAAGAAAAAAATGGACCTAAACAAAATAAAAGTGAAAAAAATATTGTCTATAGAAGAAGAAGAAGAAGAAGAAGAAGAAGAAGAAGAAGAAGAAGAAGAAGAAGAAGAAGAAGAAGAAGAAGAAAGGGAAGATAACTGAGGGCGTTTGTAAAATTTGGCGCCCTCTGACCGGAGACTTTCATACACTGGTCTATTATTATTATTATTATTATTTTTATAGTTCTCGTAGTCTAGGCTTGCCAATCCAATCTGATGATATGACATGAAGAAATGACAAAAGCTATAGCCATTATTATACTCGATGCTTCATTATGTACTCTCTCTCTCTCTCTCTCTCTCTCTCTCTCTCTCTCTCTCTCTCTCTCTCTCTCTCTCTGTGTGTGTGTGTGTGTGTGTGTGTGTCAGTTCCATTCACACTAGAGACACATACAGCAGGAGGCCCATTAAGACAAGTGCTGACAGTCTTTATACATCCCCAAACCAGACAGACACCCATCCACTCCCCTCCACCTCCAACCACTCACCCACCCTCCACCCCCACCCAGACACCCATCCATTCCCCTCCACCCCCAACCAGACACTCACCCTCCCCTCCACCTCCAACCACTCACCCACCCTCCCCTCCACCCCCAACCAGACACTCACCCTCTCCTCCACCCCCAACAACTTACTCCACCTCCAACCACTCACCTCCCACCACTTACTCACCCTCCCATCCACCCCCAACCACTCACCCACCCTCCCCTCCACCCCCAATCACTCACTCACCCTCCCCTCCACCCCCAACCACTCACCCACCCTCCCCTCCGCCTCCAACCACTCCCTCACCCTCCCCTTCACCCCCAACCACTCACTCACCCTCCCCTACACCCCAACCCAGACACCCAGCCCCTCCCCTCCACCCCCAATCACTCACTCACCCTCCCCTACACCTCCACCCAGCCACCCAGCCCCACCCATCCAATATCTGCTGTTTGAATTGTGTTACTAAGACTAGGAGAAAAAAGGAGGATAATAAGAATAACAAACGGAAAGAATGAGAATGGAAGAGAGAAAGGGAAGATGAAAAGACAAAGAGAAAGAAAGTCGAGGTGAACATTTGAAAGAAAAACGAAAGAACAAAATATGGAATGAAAGGAAAAAAATAAGAGTTGGGGGAAAGGAATTAGGAAAGGAAGGTATAACAACAAAATAGAAAGGACAGATGAACATAAGTTAAGGGAGTAAGTAGTACAGTGTAGGTAAATCTGGAGTAACTGATTCCTCCCAACTATTCCAAGCAACAGGCCACCATTATTTTTGTTAATATGGTCCTAGCTGTTTCCTGCATGGTATAGTTTGAAAGAATTAGTTGTTCCAGATTTACTAGAACTGTAATATCCCCTTAATTAAAGTAAAAGACTAAAATGAAGAAGGACTACATAAAGCAAAGAAATATAAATAGAGATACGAGCATAACACAAGAGAATATAAGAGAAGAAGAGAGGAGAAGAGAAGATATGAAAAAGAGAAAAGAAGAGAAGATATGAGAAGAGTAAAGCAAAGGGAAAGAGAATCATACATAGCAAGAACAACAATGGTAGAGAGAGGGGAGAAAGGAAAGAATGAGGCGAGAATAGGTTGTCAATTATGGCCGAACTAGTTTCCGACGCGGAGGAGGAGGAGGAGGAGGTGTTCTGTGGTTCAGGATATTAACAGTTTTGATGCCCGGGAGAGATGAAAGGTAATTGCGCACGGGAGAATGGAAGGAGCCCAGATGTAAAGACCAGCAGAACGGAAAAATAAGTGGAATGGTTGAATGGACGGGTGGATGTAAAGACCAGAATGGGAAAATAAGTGGAAATGAGGTGGGATGTTGATGGATGGGAGGATGTAAAGACTAAAAAGGGAAAATAATTATGTGGAAATGAGCTGGGATGGATGAATGGATGGGCGGATGTAAAGACTAGAATGGGAAAATATGTGGAAATGAGCTGGGGTGGATGAATGGATAGGTGGATGTAAAGACCAGAATGATAAAATAAGTGAAAATAAACTGGGATTGGATGAATGGATAGGTGGATGTAAAGACCAGAACGGGAAAATATGTAGAGATGAGCTGGACTGAAGATGGATGTAAGGAGAGTGAGTGTACAGTACAGGACAGAAATTGGTGGGAAACAGTGTGTGTGTGTGTGTGTGTGTGTGTGTGTGTGTGTGTGTGTGTACGGCTCTTATGTTATTAGTGAGTTTGGGGTATTAAAGAGGCGAGCAATGTTAGAACACTTAATTAAAGGATAGTTTACTTTTGGTGAATTAGAGTGCCTTGATTCTCCAAAGTATGCCAGGAAACAGGTCCACATTAGTACAAAATAATGGTGTCCTGTTGCTTGGAATAGTATGGAGGAATCAGTTGCTCCAGATTTACCAACATTGCACTTCCCCAGCCAGCTCTGTATATGATCATGTAAACCCTCTCAAAAATTATTCTATATTATTGCATCCTTTTTTTCTAATACATTTGATACGTGACTCTCTTCCCCGAGTTGACTGACCTTGCAAGAACACACACACACACACACACACACACACACACACACACACACCACACACACACACACACACCACACACACACACACATACCAAACAACCTTTCCCCACTCCCTCATCCTCCCATCACACATAAACAAACAATAATCCCACCCCTACTTGTATGTACACGGGTATTACCAAGGCAAACTACCCAGACATAAACAAACCCTACTCCCCCCCCCCCTCCCAGTCTGGAGTGAGTGAGTTCAATGAGATATCGGTTCTTGCCTTGTAGCATCAACAACGGGAACACCTTATAATATTATCTCCACCAACAACAACGGGAAGAAAATAAAAAAAAAACTAATAGAGCAACAACTATAACAACAACAATAATAATAATAATAATAACAACAATAATAATAATAACAACAATAATAATAATAATAATAATAATAAAAAAAAAAAAAATAACAATAACAACAATAATAATAATAATAATAATAATAATAATAATAATAATAATAATAAACACACACTTCAACTAACTTCTCAATAAATAACTAGCTTACGTATTAGATATTAATTAATCTTGAACTGATGCGAGACAATACAATAAAAATTCACGAAGAACACAAATCATCCAAACATTATATATAACCCAATAATATATTTATGTTTTCTTCAGACAATAATAGTGTAAACAACTCTACGTAAACACCATCTCTTCTTATGCTCAGTTATTCGTGGATCTGAACACCATGCAACTCTTACAGGCCGTGTTTATATTACATCCACTAACTAACTACCTATTGCACAACCAAGCAACAACCCCCCCCCCTCACTCAGTTTACCCAATTACCTTCAACAACAACAACGACCCCCTCCCCCCCCCAAAAAAAAAAGAGAAAAAAAAAGTAATAATAATAATGTCTAGGTTTAAGAAGCGGTTGCCGAGGTTAAAGGACAATATACTTTTGGTACATTGGAGCGCCTTGATTCCTCCAAAGTATGCGGGAAACAGGACCAAAATAACAAAAATAATGGTAACCGGTTGCTTGAAATAGTTTGGAGGAATCAGTTGCACCAGATTTACCAACACTGTTCCACTGTTTGTTCCCTTAAGGTGGTAATCGCTTTTGTTAATTAAATTGGAGCCCCTCGATTCCTCCAAAGTATATATGCCAGGAAAAACAGGACCAGATGAGCAAAAATAATGGTGTTCGTTCTGTTGCTTGGAATAGTTTGGAGGATTCAGTTGCTCCAGAATTATTATCAACACACACAAAACTTGCCCCTTAATGGTTTAATGATATAAGTACACGGTGCCACCCCATCACCCCCACCCCCCTACCACCCCACCCATGTACCAAACCCGAGTATAATGTTAAAAGGTGTAGGCTATTATCTGGAACCAAACTGCCGGCTACATTACTCTTCTTATGGGATAATTTTAGTGAGGTGGACATACATCGGTGCTGGTAATGCCTACTTCCCCGATCACTGACACACACACACACACACACACACACACACACACAGGTGAAACGTGATAGTTTGTCTGGTGGCAGGGAATAATAAACGCCGGAGTCATTCTTTTGTGTGTGTGTGTGTGTGTGTGTGTGTGTGTGTGTGTGTGTGTGTGTGTGTGTGTGCAATTATCTGTATGTTTCATAAGTTTTTTTTTTTCCTTTAAGGGTACAGGTAATTCGTGTAAAATTTTGGTGCTCTGCAAAAGCAAAAATTAGAAAATGTCGGAAATTTGCAATATTGACTTTGGAAAATACCTAGAAAATTGGCAACCCCCCCCTCTCTCTCTCTCTCTCTCTCTCTCTCACACACACACACACACACACACAGACACATACACACACACACACACATACACACACATACCAAGAGGGGAGACACAGTGCAAGCAGCAGCAACATTAACACCAGACAACCTCACGTGATGACAGCTTTACTCACACCTCCCTCACTCCTCGACATGTGTGTGTGTGTGTGTGTGTGTGTGTGTGTGTGTGTGTACTCACTCCTTTACATATGTGTGTGTGTGTATGTGTGTACTATCTCACGGACTCACAACTGCTTCCTAGTGACTCACAGATACCTATACTCACTATATTCACTCATGATTCGTCTTCATTTCCTCCCCTCACAGTATACAGTATAGACTCTCATCCCTTCACTCAATGCTGTATAAACGTGTGTACTATGAAGGACCCAGTGTTCGTGTATGGGACCTGGAGACTTCTGATTCCTCCTGAATATGCCACGAAACATGCCTAATGTAAGATGTGTGTTTCGTGGCAATATTTGAAGGACTTATTTACCTCCAATTTCCTGACTACATCACACAGGGTCCTTAACGAGTGTACTATAAACGTGTGTACTTCTTCACAAGGCAATACTCACATCTACGTACATACACCCTTTGCTCCATCACGTTATTTCAATCATCTTCATCTTTCATTTCCTTCAGATTACCCATTCATCAATTTTTTTTTCTCTCTATTTATAATATCTTTTCCTTATTCTCAATCTATTCTCTCCATTCCCTGTCCTTTCCTCTCCCTGTTCTTTCCTTCTCCATCTCCCTTCTCCATTACTGTCACCTTTGTCCCCTTTCCAATTCCCCATCACATTTCCCCCTTTCTTTATGACTGTCACCTCCATGCCCATCAATTTCTTCCCTTCACATCAATTTTTCCCTTCATTGCTCTCTCCCTCTCCTTTTATCCTCTTTCGCTTCGTCTTTTCACTCTGTTTTCGTTCCGTTTTTCTCCTTTCAAATTTTCATCTACCTGTATCTCCTTTTTACTCTCTACCTTTTTTATCACAAGAAATATGCAACTATTTTTTTTTTCTGAATCAATCCGTCTGTGTTAACCATTACCACATTTTTCTCAGTAATTTACCCTCAAACATTGGTATATAATTTTTGCATTCATCTTAGACTAACAGCCGACGATATTTTTTCTTGTCGGAGGGATGTACTCTGAATTTCTGATGTCCATTGTTTGTCCATAATCAATTAAGGGTAGTGATCTAATGTGGGAAACTGGATGAAAGCTACTGATTCCTTCAAACTACACCAGGAAACCAGGAAACTGAATCTCTATACACGAGACCAGAGGATGTGTTTCATAAAGACATTTGGAGGGTAAAGCAGACTCCAAGTTCCTAAGCCACAACAAATGAGTACCCTTAAACTTAACCATACTAAAATATTAAGTAAGATGAACAACTAAACTACGACAGCTTGAGGAACTTCAACAACAACAACAACAACAACTAAACTACGGTACTTCCCATGCTTTGACCTAACCTGACCTACTTAATCTAACTTGACCTTACCTAACATAACCTGACCTTGACTTGACATAACCTATACACATAATTTAAAATGAATAACTAAGCTGCTGTCCCCTATACCTTACCTGACCTGACCAAACCTAACCTGACCTCTGCCACCATCTTAAGAAGTAGATGGTATTTATACTGCACTGACCTTGCACAGTACTACCCTTGGCACCTCTGTATCTTGTCCTCACTTCCTCCCTCTCCCTTCCTTCCCTGGTCTTACTCCCTCCACCCCTCCTTCCTTGGTGTCACTCCCTCACTCCCTCCTTCCTTGGTCTTCCTCCTCCCCTCACTCCCTCCTTCCCCTCCCTCCCTCTTTCTTTCATTGCATTCCCTGTCTCTCCCTCGCCTGTCTCGCCTATGACATACCTCTCCCTCCTCCATCTGTACCTCTCCCTGTCATATTCTCCCTCCTTCTCTACATCTCCCTATTAAAAGCCCCTTCTCTCTCTCTCTCTCTCTCTCTCTCTCTCTCTCTCTCTCTCTCTCTCTCTCTCTCTCTCTCTCTCTCTCTCTCTCTCTCTCTCTCTCCTTTTTTCTTTCTGCCATATTGCCCTTTCTCCTTATCATAATATTCCTCTCTATTTCCTTTCATTACTTAGTTCATTTCACTTCTCCCTCATTTTTTTTTCTCCTTCCTTTTCCTCCCCCTCATTCATTCCCTCTCCTACCCTAATCTTGGCACCCTCCTCTTCTCCCCTCTCCCTTCCTCCTCCCCTCTCATTTTGGCACTACTCAGTCAGTACTATCTCTCTCTCTCTCTCTCTCTCTCTCTCTCCTCTCTCTCTCTCTCTCTCTCTCTCTCTCTCTCTCTCTCAGCCTCCCCTTCCCACACCTTCACCATTCACACCTATTCCCGCTTTCCCTCCCTCCCTCTCCCTTCACTGACAGACAGGCGACGACAGTTTAATGCTCTCCCTTCCCCTTCCCCCACCCCCCTCTCCTTCCCTGGTAACTTTCCCTTCTCCCCTTACCCCTCCTCCCTTTCCCACAAACAGGATTCCCCCCCTCCCCATCCCCTCTTATAGTTATGATTGTGTTTATGTCCCTCTCTCTCTCACTACCCTCAATTTTTCCCCTGCCCACTTAATTACCTTTTTTATCAAGGGTATAGAAGGAAGGAAGGAAGGAAGGAAGGAAGGAAGGAAGGAAGGAAGGAAGGAAGGAAGGAAGGAAGGAAGGTAGGAGGGAATGAATGAATGAATGAATGAAGGGAAGGAAGGGAATGGAAGGAAGGGAAGGAAAGGAAGGAAGGAAGGAAGGAAGAAAGGAAGGAAGGAAGATTGGAAAGTTAGTATGGGTGTTCTAAGAGGTCAATAGGAATATAGTGACCGAGTATAACCAATGGATACTGTATAATATTATAGTGTATGTATGTATGTTTCTCTCTTTACATTCTCTCCCTTTCCCCTCTTCGTTCTCCACCCCCCCCACTACCCCATCATTTCCCAGCCCTCGCCCTCATTCCCCCTCTCCCCTCCCACATCATTTCCCATCTAATGTTTCTATCGATATCATTTTAACCATTTTTCTGAGGCCGTTAGTGTAATATTACGTCGATTTAAGGGCAGACATGAGAATATACAATCGATATATTTGGGTTCCAGAAGCGATCTCTCTCTCTCTCTCTCTCTCTCTCTCTCTCTCTCTCTCTCTCTCTCTCTCTCTCTCTCTCTCACAAACCAACAATGTCAGTCCTAATGTTCCAAAATAATAATATCACAACTATCGAATATTTACAAACACACTATAAAAGATGATAAAAAAACAAACTAAGTTACAGCTTGATGTTATAATGCTGGTTTACGTTCACACTCTTATCTTTCATTAATATTCTCCCCCCCCCCACTTACCCCTTTTCAATTCTGCCAAAGCCCCCCCCCCCCCTCCTCCACCATCATCCACCCCCCCACACACACACCCATCCACACCCGTCACCCTTGAGGCCCCATTCATTATATTTTTCCCTCTCAGCCCCTTCCAATTTCACCAATACCCCCCCCACCCACCCACTTACCCTGTCCCCCAATCGGCCCCCTCAGCCCCTCCAATTCTGCCAAAAAACCCCACCCACCCACCCTGTCCCCCCTGCGGCCCCCTCAGCCCCTTCCAATTCTGCAAAGCCCCCCCCCCCTCCCCCCCACACCCACCCACCCCCCTGCCCCCCTCGTGTCCCCCAGAGCAGTGACGGGCGTGCTAATAGAGCCGCAGACACCCTGAATTTTGTAGGTGTCCCGGGCAGCAGGAACTGGACTGGACTGGGGGGCCGGAAAGTAGGTCAGTGTGGGTGTGTTGTTGTTGTTGTTGGACCATCACCATTACACACACACACACACACACACGAATACACATACACACACACACACACACACACACACACACACACACACAAACGAATACACACACACATACAATCTCTCTCTCTCTCTCTCTCTCTCTCTCTCTCTCTCTCTCTCTCCTCTCTCTCTCTCTCTCTCTCTCTCTCTCACACACACACACACATACACACGCTTTTTCTCGTGGCGTGGAAGTGCTGTTACTCGTATCAATAGTTCTAATTAGTTTTGTCGTTGAAGGGGAGGATCTCTCTTTGGTAAATTGTAGGGCTACTGATTGATTCCTCCATACTACGTCTGCTAACAAATAACCTCAATGTTATTTTTTTTTTTTTATACTAGTATGGATCAGACTTTGGATGAATCAGAGACTTTGGATGAATCAGTGACTTTGGATGAATCAGCAGAGACCTTTGGATGAATCAGAAATTTTGGATGAATCAGAGACTTTGGATGAATCAGTGACTTTGGATGAATCAGCAGAGACTTTGGATGAATCAGAGACTTTCCAATTCACCAACACAACAATCTCCCCTTAAGGACCCTGTGATCATATACGAAAAATATGGATGCTTCTGATTCCTCTGACCATGCCACGAAACAAGCAGCTCCTTCCATATAGGTGTGTGTGTGTGTTTCGTGGCAATATTTGAAGGACTCATTTACCTCCAATTTTCTGACTACATCACAGGGTCCCTTAATTAAGAGAAATTGTGTGTTTTTTGTTCGCTTCGTGAGTACCTATTTATTTTATAGTTGTTTTTGCCTATTTTTCTTAATTTATAAACGTTTTCACTGTTATATTTTTTTTCCCCATGCACTGGCTAGGACAACTTGTGTACATTTTAACTTATATATGTGTGTGTGTGTGTGTGTGTGTGTGTGTGTGTGTGTGTGTGCAGTTGGATTGTGTGTGTTTTTCCACTTTTTCCACGGCGACGATTTTTCATGCATCCTAGTTCATGAGTTTATTTGTTCGTATGTGTGTGTGTGTGTGTGTGTGTGTGTGTGTGTGTGTGTGTGATTCGATTCCCTGTTACTGCATTACGTGAGTGGCCTGTTGCCGTCAATATTATTATTATTATTATTATTGTGGTTATTGTTGTTATTGTGGTTGTTGTTGTTGTGGTTATTATCTTACTATTTCTACATTTATTGACAAAATTATTTAAATGGTTCAGTTCCAGGTACACTCAATGACTTAATTAGAGGATTTATCGTGTTAGCCTAATTATTATTTTTAGTTATTTTATATTCAGCTTAATTAATAGTTCACTTAATAATGCTCTGTAATTATGTTGTCCTTAATTTATGTTGCTTGATTTTTGTGATTATTTTTTCCAGTAACTAATTTTTCCCATGAATTCAACTTATTTTGTATTCATTTGTATTCATATATATATTCAACTAATCTTTGTATTCACTTGTATTAATTTTTGTATTCAACTCATTTTTGTATTAATTCATTTTTAATTCAACCTCACATTTGTATTCAACTTATTTTGTAATTAATTAATTTTGTATTAACTTTTTTATTTAATTTTTTTTTGTATTCAACGACTCTGTGTATTAGGATCATTTTTACTCAATTACCACAAAAATACAATCATTCGTAATTTAGCCAATCTGTTATATAATTATAATGAACATTTTAATGATGATGACGATAACAGGGATAAATACATAACAATTCAATTACGTTATAATAATACCAATTGCTTACATGTACCCATCCTTGTTCCACTCTTGTCTTCCATTTCTCTTCCACTCCTCTATCCTCACTTCCAATCTCTCTCTCTCTCTCTCTCTCTCTCTCTCTCTCTCTCTCTCTCTCTCTCAATCGTCTTTCCTCTCCCTTCTCTCCTCCTCCGTCTTTTCTCCTCCTTTCTCTCCCTTCCTTCATCTCTCTCTCTCTCTCTCTCTCTCTCTCTCTCTCTCTCTCTCTCTCTCCAATACCGGTACCTCCCAATAAGGCATGAGTGTGTGTGTGTGTGTGTGTGTGTGTGTGTGTGTGTGTGTGTGTGTGTGTGTGTGTGTGTGTGTACCTTGGCCAAGTCCTGAGAGGGGAATCAAGGGGGTAGAGTGAGTGCTGCAACTTCACACACACACACTCTCACTCACTCACTCACTCACTCAAACACAGGCAGGTAAGTCCACACCAAGATTATCTCTCTCTCTCTCTCTCTCTCTCTCTCTCTCTCTCTCTCTCTCTC
>JAWQEG010005299.1:0-38103 GCA_033782935.1 Petrolisthes cinctipes
ATATATACATAGATAACGAGAGGTGTGTTGTGGGAATAGGTTAGGGTGGGTAAAAGTAATTGTGTGGTTGGTTCCTGTCTGTAGGTAGGGTGATTATAGTGTGTGTGGGGGTAGTAGATAGGTGCTGTCTTTACCTACCTATCCAGCCAGCCTCTCTCTCTCTCTCTCTCTCTCTCTCTCTCTCTCTCTCTCTCTCTCTCTCTCTCTCTCTCTCTCTCTCTCTCTCTCTCTCTCTCTTGCTTGATTCCTTTCTATCATAGGCATGACTTTCACTTATTTCATTCTCATCATTATCTCTGTACTTAAACCCTTCTCATTTGTAATTCTCCCACTATTCACTTCTTCTGTGCATCCCTCTATCACCATCTTATTTCCCTCCCCCTTCTCTTTCCTTCCTCCCTCACCTCCCTCAGTTACCATCCCTTCCCTTCCCTGTGTCTCCTCTTTCTGTCATCATCATCATCAACATCATCTCCCCTTAGTTCTCTCTCCCTTCCTCTAATTAAACCCCCCTTTCCTAACCCCCTAGAGTTGAAAGCGGTAGAGGGTTTTATTTAACGCTCCCTCCACCTCCTGTATAATATGTATGTATGTATGTATGTATGTGGGAGGGTGGGGGAGAGGATGTAAAGTAGGTAAGGTTGGTATAGAATGGTTGCTAGGAAAGAGAGATGAGGTATTAAGTAAATTAGGTAGTTAGGTAGGTAGGTAAGAGAGGAGGGAAATATAGTTAGGTAAGATTGCAGATTAGAAAATGTAGTTTGGCTGTTAGGAAATTTGAGATATATCTATATATATGTATAATAAGGGAAATGTGTAATATATAGACGACGAAGATTGGCAGGTATAGATAGTTAGGGCAGACAGGCAGACAAACGAACAGTGTAGAATTTTTCATAGTGTAAAATTTTCAGATAAAGTAGATAAGAGGTTAAATCAGAGTGTTGGAGAGAGAGAGAGAGAGAGAGAGAGAGAGAGAGAGAGAGAGAGAGAGAGAGAGAGAGAGAGTGTGTGTGTGTGTGAGAGTGAGAGAGAGAAAGTGTGTGTGTGTGAAAGAGAGAGAGAGAGAGAGAGAGAGTGTGAGAGAGAGTTTGTGTGTGTGTGTGTTGGTGTATTGATGTAGTGAAGGCTCATCCCACGTGTATTATCTCTAGGCCTTCCTTCCTTCCCCTCTTACCTTTAGGCCTATTGCTCTCTCTCTCTCTCTCTCTCTCTCTCTCTCTCTCTCTCTCTCTCTCTCTCTCTCGTCTTTATCACCTTTTTATCGCTTTTTTTTCTCTCCCTTTTATTCATTCCATTTTACCTCCCTTCCTTCTTCCAATCATTTTCATCCCTCCTTCCTTCCTGTCTTCCCTCCATCCTTCCCTCCTGTCTTCCTTCCTTCATCCTTCCCTCCCTCCTGTCTTCCATCCTTTATGTCTTCCTTCCTTCATTCATTCCTTTCCTCCATCATTCATTCCTTCCTTTACTCTATCCTTCCCTCCCTCCCTCCTGTCTTCCTTCCTTCATTCATTCCATCCCTCCTTCCCTCCTGTCTTCTCTCCCTCCCTCCCTCCTGTCTTCCATCCTCTATGTCTTCCTTCCTTCATTCATTCCTTTCCTCCATCCTTCATTCATTCCTTTCCTCCTTCCCTCCCTCCATCCCTCCCTCCTTTCCTGTCTTCCATCCCTCCTGTCTTCCTTCCTTCCTTCCTTCTTCCTTCCCTCCTGTCTTCCTTCCTTCATTCATTCATTCCTTTATGTGTGCCAAAACCCACAAACCACATCTCCTTTGTGTTCCTACCTCCTCCCATTCCCTTATTAATCATAGCTCCTTCTCCTTCATTCCCTCCTTCCTTTTTAGTCTCTCCTTCATTCCCTCCTTCCTTTTTATTCTCTCCTTCATTCCCTCCTTCCTTTTTATTCTCTCCTGTATTCCCTCCTTTCTTTTTATTCTGTGCTTCATTCCCTCATTCCTTTTTATTCTCTCC
Source organism: Petrolisthes cinctipes (assembly GCA_033782935.1). NCBI lineage: Eukaryota > Metazoa > Arthropoda > Malacostraca > Decapoda > Porcellanidae > Petrolisthes > Petrolisthes cinctipes. The sequence continues at coordinate 1,971 of JAWQEG010005299.1, forward strand.
TTCGTTCCCTCCTTTCTTCTTATTCTGTCCTTTCATTCTCTCTTTCCTTTTTATTCTCTCCTTCGTTCCCCCCTTTCTTCTTATTCTGTCCTTTCATTCTCTCTTTCCTTCTTGTAACATTCATCCTCTCCTTTCATTCTCTCCTTCATTCTCTCTTTCCTTCTTGTAATGTTCACCATCTCCTTTCATTCTCTCCTTCATTCCCTCCTCTCTTCTTTCTTGTCGTATTTTCTTCACACTTTCTCTTATTTATTGCTCTTTATGTCTCTCGTCTTCCCCTCTCTTTCTTTTCTTTAATTTTTCTTTTATTTCCTTTCACCCATTCTTTCTTCTTTCCTTTAATATATCAGATTTTTCCTTGATTCTGCCTTGCTTTCATTTTTGTCATTATTATTTTTTCTATGTCTTCTTTATCTTCCCTCTGTCCCCTTTCCTCCATTTCTTTAATATCCTTGATTTTATCTTTAATTTTTCCCCAGTTTTTACCTTCCATTTCATCTCTATATAGTTCTCGTTCCTCCCTCCCTCCCTCCCTCCTTCCTTCCCTCCCTCCCTTCCTTCCTCCCAGTGTCATCGCCTTTGCTCCCTCTCATCCTCCCTACCTTTCATCCTCCCTCCCTCCTTTTCTCCCTCCCTAGAGACTGCCTCCATTTCCTCTTTGACTTCCCCTCCTTCAAGGCCCCTCTTCTACTTCCACACCATCTCTCTTCCTTCATCCTCCCTTTCCTTCATTCCTTCCCTTTCCTTTCGTCTCATTTAGCCTATTCGACTTTTACCGTTCTTCGTAGTTCGTTCTTTTTCTCCTTTTCCTTCTCCTTCTTCTTCTTTCCCAGTTTTATTCTTCTTTTCTCCTTCTCTCTATCCCTTTCTTTTCCTTTTCTCTCTCAGTTTCATTCTTCTTTCCTCCTTCTCTCTATCCCTTTCTTTTCCTCCTTATCCTCCCTTCTCTCAATATCTTCCTACCTTTATCTTTCCTTCTCCCATCTCTACTGTATTTCCTTCCTCTTTTCTCACGTTCTCATCTCTCAGTCTCTTCCTGCCTTTATCTTTCCTTCTCCCATCTCTCCTTCACATCCTTCCTCTTCTCTTATATCCTAGCTCCTTCCATTTCCATTCCATCTTTCTTTCCCTTTCCGTTAATCATTCTATTTACTGGTACTCTCTTTCCCTCCTCCTTCCACAGTCTTTAGGCCTACGCTCTCTCCTCTCTCTCTCTCTGTGTTCTTCCCTTCACTCTCCCTGTCTCTAGTCCTTCATCCCTTGTTCATTTTCCTCTCATCGCTTCCTTTCCTCTTCCTTGTAACCCCGTCACTCCTCACCTCCCAGTCTCCTCTGTTTTCTTTCTACATTCCTCTTGTGTTCTCCCTCCCTCCCTCCCTCCCTCCAACATTCTTCTCCCTCATTTCCTCCCTCCCTCCCTCCAACATCCTTCTCCCTCCCTCCCTCCCTATAACATCCTTCTCTCTTCCTCTTTCCCCTCCCTCCTTCCCTCCAACATCCTTCTCCTGCCTCCCCTCCCTCCAACATCCTTTTCCCTTCCTCCCCCCAACATCCTTTATTATCCTTTCCCCTTTTCCCAACCTTCCTCCATTTCCTCATTCCTCCCTTTTTTTCCTTTTCATTAGGCCTATCCTCCTCCTGCTTCCCTCATTAGTGCCCGGTAATTAAATCATTATCCCTAGGGAACAAGGTGGTTGGGGTTAATGGCCTCACTAAGCTAATTAACAACCCCATTATATTGTCATGAACACCCATGCCAAATTGGGTTGTTGAATTAATTACCTCGCTACTTGGACCTTGCATGTGGGTATCTCACTGATGTTATTATAGTTCCCATCGCTCCGAGATTTATATTATTGGTTCGGTTTGTTTGTTGTAGAATGATTACCAAGATAGTTTTTTTTTTGTGTGTGTGTGTGTATTTTTACGAAGTGTTTGTTGGAAGGAGTACGTGTAAAGTTATGTGGGTTTTTTTATTATTACTAAGTTTTTACCAGTTGGGCTTCGTGCCTTTCTGACGTGTGATTGGATTTTGGGGTTGGAGATTAGCGGACATGAAAAAAATGGATTCCTATTCTTGTAGATTTTCATTGTCTGGCGGAGGTAATTATTGGTCTCTGAACCCGTTTTTGTCGTGATAGGCTTTGGTAACAGTATAAGAGAACGTGTATATACTGGATAATCAATCAGCTTACTAATTAAATTGTGACACACATTATAAATTAGTTTTTAGTAGAGAACCTCTTGACATTGATAGGGGGGGGGGGAGAGAGAAACAAGCCCTTAGCCTACTCTTCACCAACCAACCAACAACACAATGGAGAACACAATGATTAATAATGATGTGTTGTGGTGTATGATGGTGGTGGTGGTTAGTACAGAGAGAGAGAGAGAAGGGTACACGGTGTATGGTCGTAAATAGGAAATAATGGAGGAGTGAGCGATGATTGTGACTAATTTAATGTGGTGGTTATACCGTAGTGTTATTCAGTGGTGACCTATAAGTAGTACATGAGGCAGTTGTTGTCTGGGTTGTGAAAGTTATGAAGGACTAGGTTGGTTGTTGTTGCAGTAGGCGTGTGAGTTGGTGTATATTAAATTATATATATATTGCATGTAATATATTTTTTATTGTACATAATTTATTACATTTACATAATTTTTAACATGTCAACACTTCCTATACTGTATAAGTGGAACAATAAAGTACGGTATTAATTACTTATATTTATATACTTGTTATTTAGTGCTGAAGTAAGATTACCATAACATTATTTTATGTATGGATCATTGACCTTGTTTGTTTCTTACCCTCAGGTGACGTAATGACTGGTGTGTGCTTCGTTGGTCTATGGAACGTGAGGGCGCTTCAGGGCTTCGTGTTGGCTCCACTATTCTTCTACCTGGTCCTGGGCACGGCCTTCCTACTCACCGGGTTCGTGTCACTCTTCCGTATCCGCACCATCATGAAGCACGACGGTACCAAGACGGATAAACTGGAGCGGTTCATGGTCCGTATCGGCGTCTTCAGCGTCCTGTACACGGTGCCGGCAACGGTTGTGGTGTCATGTCTCTTCTACGAACAGGCCTACCATGACGAGTGGATGGTGGCGTGGCAGAGGGAGAAGTGTGCCCTGCGAGAGGAGCCTTGGGTCGAGTACAATATCAACTGCCCTGCTGGAGTGAACAGGGACACACCACTGGCTCGCCCGGACTTCATTTTCTTCCTGGTGAAGTATCTGAGTACTCTGGTGGTGGGTGTGGCATCAGGGTTCTGGGTGTGGTCAGGCAAGACGCTGGCTGTCTGGAAGAACTGTTACTCTAGATGCATCGGCCGCCGATCTGAGAGCTATGTGTGACAATCCGCCCCCGCCTGGCCGCCCGCAGCAGCCCACGCACACGCCCAAGCCGCCCACTCACAGCCCCTGACGCCACAGCCGCCCTCCTCAGCAGTGCCTAGCAACCCTGCCGTTGCTAGGCTGTTGCCAGACGAGGCTGTGCCCTTCAGACCCCCGCGTACACCTGAGGAAACCAACTTCTAAGGTGCACGGGGTCATGGGGTGGTGACGGGAAACACGCAGTGGTGGCGTTCGTGTAGCGTGATATTTATCCTGGCAGCGTTCGTGGCGAAAATTATAAAATGCAGATAAAATACAAAAAAAAGTGGTGAAGAAATATAACGAAGTTCAAAGTAGTGATGACGAAGTCTCATTAAGTCATTTCGTCAACAAAAGCTATCAAAAACTAGCATTAGGTGATATTTGTAATAAATGTTTGCCGTATATCATTTTAAAGAAATTATGTAAAGAGTTTTGAAGAAAAAATAATTTGTATTACCTAACATTTACTGTCCAAATGTTTGAAAGTTTGATTGTTATTTAAAATATACCCTAAGTATTCACTATCACTCCTTTGATAACGGAAATCTAAAATTTTCCAGCACTTGCTTAAACAAATTGATGGCATTTTAAAACTCACCACACACTTGACGCTTTAATTACGGGCTCAAGTAAATTGGAATAAATGTTCACTTTTTTTTTTGTTACTGCACCTGATGCTATGAAAAACACCATCACATAAGATCAAATTAATCACCTCTTCCAGCACTCACTTACTCACTCACTTACTCACTAATTGGCTTGACATCACAAACCACTTGCACGCGCCGGGCGGGGAGAAAGAAACAGTCACTGGTCGGGTCCCTGTATCAAACACGACTCGACCCGACCCACTATTTTATGTTTTAATGCACTATTTATATGCATTATTTTTAGTTGTTTTTGTACGTGACTCATTATGATGATGATGATGATGATGTGTAGACTAATGTGTTCGTTCGTTCGTTCAGTGGTTGGTGGTTCGTGTTATGTAATGAGAGAATACAAACTTACAGCTGTCTGGATGCTGTTTATAGTAGTAGGCTATTCTAATATTATACAGTAATGTTGTTGTGTATGTTACAGTAATATAGCCTTAGCAAAACTCTGTAACCTTGTTGGCTCATATCAACTGTAAACAACAACAACAAGAGTAGTAGAACATTCACATTACAGCAGGAATCTTAATTAATAATGAATAATGTTTTCTGACGTAACTTTTGGTCAACAGAGAGAGTGTATAATGTAAGGTTTTTTTTTATGTAGTACTATTTTCCCCCCGCTGGAATTGCGTCGGTAAAACAACATGTGATTCCGGCTCTCCTGTGAATTCCTCCTCCTGCTGCTCCCTTTCCTATTTCAATTGTGACCTAAAGAGAAAAACAAAAAACAAAACAAAACAAAGTGCAGTAAAGCGTTTGCAGTTGCGGATGGAAATTTTGTGTGTGTCTCATTTTTACTCCCTTCAGGTACAGTACTCATTTAACGAACCAAATAAATTATATATATACATTGGTAGAACTTAATTATTAGAGAGGGAAAGTCAAGCATACCCAACTATACCTAACTAATTGTTCTTCACTGTACGAATGAATACACAGTAATAATAGCCTAATTGTACCCAGTTAAAATTTCCTGTAGTTTTTTACTTGACAGAATGGATGATAATAATAATAATAATAGTTTTACACATATATTATCAAAGTTTCTGCAGTCTTGTCTTATAATTTATTTTCATCAGAGTGAGATATATATAAAAATTAATCCACGTCCGCAACTGTACAAGACAAATAAATAAATAAATAAATAATGAATAACCAGAGAGAGCACTGTTTGTAGCTGAGATCCATATAGAGTTAGTTCTTTATTCTATCTATCTAGTACTGACTGATTGAACCGGGAATTCCTTCTTCAGATTATATTTATTAGTAAGCGAGGGCAATTTTTGTTTTTATTTGTATATATATTTTTTTTTTACTGAATTCTCGGCAATCACATAAATTCTTCATCTGAACATTGTTGGATTGTTGAGGAATTTGCAGGGGTTATTAAATTGTTATTATTATTATTATTATTATTATTATTATTATTATTATTATTATTAAAAGGGAACACGACGATGCTAAAGGTGCATTTCTTTACAGTCTAGCCTCATTAATTTGTATATAGTTAATTATGTAATGCCGTGTTCAAGTAGGTTTGATCCTGCATTAATTATTATAAAGCTAAATAAGTGAAGTTAATAATTATATTGTGGATCTAGCGATAGTATTTGTATTTGTCATTATAAATAAGTGCTATTTTGTAACCGAGGTATGAAATGTATACCCGTGGCAATTATCCTAGAATTTATGAATTAGTATTTGGTGCATCATTATTATTATTATTATTATGTACACTCTTAGTTTACTGGTACTATGTTTAGAGTATCTTTGTATGTGTTAATTTACTGTATGACAAAATCTGTACATTATAATTGACTGGTACTATGTTTCATTAATTTGTATGTTAATTACTGGAGATTTTTTTTTTTTTTTTTTTTTTTAGTTATTGGTGTCTGTTTTGTGGTGCCCAGTAAAAATAATAATAATATTAATAATTGTCCGTAGCATCGAATGAGTCACGATACAGTTACGGGCACATGAAACAGAGACACACTTCAAACTTACCACAACAAGCACAGAATAGGACGCGGCTCTCAACACAAGCGTCTCGTTCTATACCCTATGTTCAGTGAGAATGCCCCGTGTGTGTTTCATATGTCAACAACTGTACCACATTGCATTTCCTGGCTTTAGTGAAGAGGATAGTATGTGTGAATAGTAATGGTTCCTCCAAAGTATGCCAGGAAATAGGACCTGATGGAAAATATAAATAGTTAAATAAATCAATAATGGTGGTGCCTTGTTGTTGCTTGGAATAGTTTTGAGGAATTGGTTGCTCCAGATTAACCACCAGCATGACTGTACTGTACCCCACTTTTAATACCTGATGGGAGATTTTTTTTAGGGTAAGTTGGTGGGCTACGAATTCCTCCAAACTATGCCAAGAAACAGATCCCTCATTTTCAGTAACATTAAGGTCATCTGTTTCCTGTCATAGTTAGGAGGAATCACACACTTTCTAATTCACCAACAAGGACCCTGGGTTAACTTGTATGAAGATTAGATAGAGGCCTCTGATTCCTCCTGACCATGCCACGAAACAAACAAACTCCTTCCATATAGCTGGTGTTTCCTTACAATAAATGAAGGACTCGTTTATCTCCAATTTTCTGATTACATCACAGGGTCCCTTGAGAGAAGAGAAGACCCCCTCAGCCCGAAAGTATACTCAGGGCCCCTTAGATGTAAACCCATGTATAATACTCGTGTTAGTTACCGTGTGTTTTGTCTCTCGTTGTATAGCTAAAGTAATTAAGGCACCCCGTGATGTAGTCTGAAAATTGGAGGCTAGCGAGTCCTTCAAATATTGCCACGAAATACCACCTATATTGTAGGAGCTTGTTTCGTGGCATAGTCAGTAGGAATCATAAAACACGGATCACAGGGTTCTCATGGAGGAAGTAAACTGTTGGTATATTAATCTGGAGCTGCCGATTCCTGCAAACTATACCAGGCAGCAACAGTCAGTCCACCATTATTTGTGTTCATCCGGTCCTCTGTTTCCTGGCATATAATATTATATACTCTGGAGGAATGAATGCTGACCCGGCAAATATCATCTGTCGAGGAATACCGGTGTTGTATAACCGCCGAGACCTCTTTTAAGTTCGCACGTGTTACAAAAAACGCGGGAAGTCCCCCCACTTGTAAATAGAGACAAAAAAAAAAAAAAAAACAATAATTATAATAACCTCTTCTACCTTCCCATTTCGACTCTCAAACAACACCACAACCACCACCACCTAAAACAACAACAACAACAACATTGGTATTATCTGTAAGTGTTAAGTTAGGATGTTATAAGTATAGTTAGTTCCCTTCCCCCCTAACCCCTCCCCCAAACCTCTTTGTGTATATACATTGATATTTTTAAGAGCGTAAGGTAAGGGAATATTTTTATCTGATTTCTTCATACTTACTTAATTAAGGGACCCTGTGATGTAGTCGGAAAATTGGAGGTAAATGAGTCCTTCAAATATTGCCACGAAACACTATCTGTATGGTAGGAGCTTGTTTCTAGGCATAGACGGGAGGAATCGGAAGCCTCCAATTCTCATACACGATCACAGGGGCCTTATATAAAAAATAGAGGAATGTGTATCCTATTTGTTTGTGTGTGTGGTGATAATCAAAGGGAATGACTTAAGCAAGGTGCCCAAATAGAATGTGTTAATTATAGGGAGAAAGTTTTGACGGTAAATTGGAGAGAGAGAGAGAGGAGGGGGCAGTGACTCCCTTATGGGGCCTGTGATGTGGATGACTTTGGAGGCTACTGAGTCCTCCAAACCAAAGTCCAACCTAGACTCCAATTATTATTTCCTGGCAGAGATGTATGCATATGTCTGCTCCTTCATTCAATGACTTGGCTTTTTCGGTAAATGTAACTCGATTCAAGACCATTTTTACAAACACCATAATTATACACAACGAGTTACTTACTGGCAACTCATAAACACTGGAAATGTACTGTAAGCTGTGAATAATAATAATAATAATAATTAAACTCGCCATAGGCTCCATTGGGGATGTGCGAGTGTTAAAGTGTTTCTTGGACTGTTTGGAGGAACCAGTAGCCTCCAATTCACCGACTGTATCTTATTTATCCGAGTAAGATTGGCGTATCAACCATCCGGGAAATAAAAATGAAATACTGAGTAATATGCCACGTACTCTGAACACTGTATATCCCAACACCTCAAGACAAGAGTGGCGTGAGGGTCATGTATCCGTGTTGGTCGATACGCCATTCTCACCCGGAAGACCTTTGTAACTTTTGTATATATAAAACTATTGACCGCTTGAGGCTTCTTCAATGATAATTTTGAATAATGAGGGGATGAAGACGGAACATTTGTTATAACATGTATAATAATAATAATAATGTTCAATGTATAATAATGAGGAGATGAAGACGGAACATTTATTATAACGTGTGTAATAATAATAATATTTTTAGTATAATAATGAAGGAAATGAAGACGAAACATCAACTAATTAACTTGTGTAATGATAACAATAACATTCTCTGTAAACCTGTGCATCACCAATTCACTAACAATGAAAAACATGTACTAATTGAGTTTCCAACCACACACAAATACATATAGAAATACAACTCCGGTTACAGTAATTTCCCAGCAGCACTCGTGATGATGATGAAAAATGGATGGAAAGTCAGTTTGTCACACACACACACACACACACACACTCTTACTGGACGACATGTCATTCTCTCACTCACTCACTGCCTCTGATCTTCTTACCAGCCAACACACATGCAGAGTTCACCAGGTAACGAAATACAGTATAAAAAGTGTGTTTTGAACCGAACTTTGGTGACCAAGTACAGTATAATATTGTGTGTTTTGAACCGAACGATGGTGAGTGTAAATTATAACCATGCTGAATATACAATAGAACCATGGAAAGTGTAAAATAGATCATGTGGGGACTTGCTTTATTCCCATTGGGCCATATCCTCGTATGTACAGTAAACACAACATTTGTTATATACTGTACTGTACAATATATACTGTGTTTTGAACCAAGACTCGGTACATATTGGTCTATAAACAAAGCGTTCAGTAAATATATAAACAAAAAAGTTACAATCTTCCGCCATCACGAGTGTTGTGTGAATTTATCAACTCGGATATACAGTGATTTTATACAGGTTAATTAAGCACAAACTTGCTAGAGGCAGTCATTTGCAAATAATAATAATAATTGTACAGTAAAACATAATAATCATTGAGGTGCCACTAACCGAGAACGACCAGCCACGAAATAAAGACGAAAATTGTATCCCAAAGCACACAGCCATCACCCCAAGATAAGTGGATGTTTGTTGAAGGTGTCGGGTAGTGGTTGGCTGGGCGTGTCCTGATGGTGGCTGGCTCTTCATTATGAAAGCACCATTAATGTAGCAAGTGCCTGGTACTTACACTACACCACATATACTGACTGACTCAACGATACCAGCATTCATTTTCCTTTGTTGTTGTGATGAGGCTTTGTTTTGTTATATTACTGGGAGGAAAAGTCAAGTGTAGATTTAATATTACAGAAAAGAGTAATATGTTTGTGGTTTGAGTGCAGCTTACAGATTCGACTGATACACTCTGCGGACCACTGTGTTTGTTATCTTCATCAACCCCTCGTATTTGCAAGTTATTACCGAATTTGCCTCGTTATCCTAGGTAGGCTATACTCAATGCTCGTTTAGGTGACACATTCAGTACTGATTCTGATCCCCTACCCTCACTTTGGATAGTCCCACTCGATTGACAATATTATACATTATTTATAAAGCAGGTACAATTAGATATATATTTAGGAGTTCCTAGTACTGTTTATCAAATGTTGCTGAAGTTAGTAGCATTGCATTATGAATGAATAAATAATGTATTTTGAGACGACCAGGAATTCATAACTAAATGTAATTCTCTTGTAACGTGGGTTTGCTAACTACACCCTAAGTATCATACCGGTATGTTACTGAACGTATTCTTAAACATAATTTAAATCAATAAAACGCACCACCGGTATACTTAATAATGAGATAAATATGTAAAGTTATTGTTATTGCAAGTAAGATGACACACTAAAATGACATAAATATACTATACATATATAACAAGTCGAACTATCCAAGGTGAAGGGGGCTGGGTGAGGAAAATAAGCTGATTAATCATTGGACTAAATATGGTAAGTTTCTGGAAGTAAAGATAATAATTGTTGTATTTGTGCTTATATATGAAAAATTATTATATACCTAATTTTAAGCTGCTGTCGTTTAAAGGGTTTATGCGGTGGAGAGAGAGAGAGAGAGAGAGAGAGAGAGAGAGAATTATTACGTAAAGAAGTGCCGTATCCATTGTAGCAAAAATTTTAGTAGAAGGCGACTATTGGGGTAATGATTAAGGCACCCTGTGATGTAGTCAGAAAATTGGAGGTTGGAGAGTCCTTCAAATATTGCCACGAAACCCGACCTACAGTATTATGGAAGGAGCTGGTTTCGTGGCATAGTCAGGAGGAATCAGAAGCCTTCAATTGTCATACACGATCATATGGTCTTTAAGGGCTGAGGAAAACAAACTAGCAACACAGTCACCATTTTGTTCCAACCAGGTCACTCACTGTTTTTCATTTGTTAGTGGTGCGTGTAATATAGAGGATTACTCATGTTACTTTACTCAATACTGTATCGCATTTCATGGTAAACTCTTAATTAAACTGGGGTGCAGTAATCTGTCAACGAACGAGTGGTTATTACAGAGTAATCGAAGGCTTATGTAACGGGTCTTAATAATTATCAAAATCTAATATGGATTGAAGATTCCTGGATCATTTAAGAAAGATGCTGATTCGACACAGAACTCAGAATTCTTAACACACTTAAAAGTACAACACACATACACACACACTGCATATATATAGCACTTACAACACACACACATACACACACTATATACATCACTAATAACACACACACACACACTTTGCATACAGCACTAACAAAACGGTGAGAAGGCACAACAAAATGGTGATTATACAGTAGATATAAATTGGCCAATATATTATTACACTTCCCTAAGAGTCTCTTGGGGAACCTAGTCGAAATGTTATGTATAATGAACTATAAATATATATAATGTTTCCAGTATAAAAAAAAAAATTAAAGTCATTATAGTGCATTAATAATATTTTTCATAGCAGTTGGTTGAATGAAAAATGTGGAGTTTAAAAAAATCATGAGATGTCACTAGTTGCAAGTTTTCATGTTCTGCGTTGATGATGCAGTGGTAAATAAGGTATAGCTGTCGTGTACAAATATATTTATTAATAACTAACTAGACCTATTTAGTGAAGAAAGAGAGAAGTTAGTAGTAATAGTATTTTGTGAGTGATGTGATTTTATACCTTTTATTTGGGTAATGATAATGATGATGTTATTATTGTCTTGAATCAAGTTGTCCCTCTTTCATCTGGATAAATATATAATTGATGTGTTTGTTTGTTTGTTTACCAGCAAGAATCCATCCTCCAGCCAACCAAACAACCCATAATTTGAGGGTTCAACATTTATTATTATTATTATTATTATTATTGAGTGTTGAAATTCATGGTCTAAGTCTATGCTCATGTTAGGAATGCCACAATCATTAATAGTATTTTTGTGTTTTTCATTTTATTTTTTTATTTTTTTTCAAGAGTCAGATTATCGTGTTGAGGGAAATCCTATGTTGCCAATTAGGTCGTAACCTCAATCAAAATAATGACTATATATATCTAAACAATAATAATCGGCGCTCATGTAGTAGTTAACTAATTACTTTTAGAAATTTATAATATATTCTATACATTGTAGTTGTTGGAATATTTTTTTAGTAGTATAAAGTGAACATTGATAATCTGACCACGTATGTAGATGTTAAGATGAAAGCAATTTTTTGAATAGAGGAAAATTTAAACAAATGATAACTTTAGTACGTCCATATAAGAGCTTGCCACAAAAAGTGTAACTATGTGTACATTGTTGTACATATTTATGCTAATTACTTTTATATATGTTTTGTATATAGTATATGAATAAAGAGATCTCAAGATGTCATGTGTGCTTTCTATTCACCTTAATGTGTAAGTAACGTAGTGTACAGTCACGCTCAATAGTCCTGCAACACCTTCCAATGAAACGGCCTCGAAAAATGGTACAAACTACAGCAGGTTAAGGATGTATATAGCACATTGCTTCCTCCAAACTACTCCAGGCAACAGGATACCGTTATTTTTCTTCATGTGGGTCTGTTTCCTGTCATACTTTGGAGGAATCAAGGCGCTCCAGTCTTATCAAAAGTATACTATCCTTTTAACTCTGTAATACTGGTTCATAAGATTCACTGAAAAATGGCTCTTATTTCATTCATCTGATGCACGACTTTAGACTCATTATACCAACTTATTTACGGGCCCTGTGATATAGTCAGAAAATTGGAGTTAAATTAGTCCTTCAAATATTGCCACGAAACACCACTTATATGGAAGGAGCGTGTTTCGTGGCATTGTCAGGAGAAATCAAAAGCCTCCCATACCCATAAAGGCATAAACGATCATAGGGTCCTTAACATATGTCTAAAGCAGCAGTTCCCAAGTTGAAGGGGAGAGGAAAACATACCCACTCACACAGTCATGATTAGTGTGTGTGTGTGAATAACCAGAAGTGTAAGGTACAGTATAACGAGTTCAGATCACCATTGACAGTGTACGAAAGGAATAGATAATAGCGATTTATTATAACGTAATGAATTAATATAACGAATTCAGATAGCCATTGAGACAGACTGTACGAAAGGATTATGCAGAATCAAAACAAATACCTCTTAACGAACGGACCTCTTGAAATATGCAAAACTGTCGAGTGAGAGAAATAATGAACTCCAAACGGAAATGAATGTGAGAAATAATGAACTCGCAACGGAAATGAATGCGAGAAATAACAAACTGACGAAAATTGTGAGAAAGAATTATCTCTAAACGGAAAGGAGTGTGTGAAACGACGTATAATATATTTCTGACCGACGAAGCTCACCAAACACGAAGGAACAAAATTATCGTCACATTCGAGTCTCCCTCCAAACCCGTTAGTGGCGAGGTCAAGGGAACAAGGCTTGACCCCTGGAGTGTGACCCTGAGATGTGAGAGGGAGATACGAGAGACTGCCCCACCCTTTACTACCCACCTCTCCCTCCTCTATACACTTCTCCCTTCACCCTACCCTACCCTCCCTTCACTCTACCCTCACCCCATCCCCCCTCTCCCTCCCTTACACCTTTCCCTTCACCCTACCCTCACTCCATCCAACCTCTCCCTCCTCTACACCCTACCCCAGTTCATTCTCTCTCTCTCTTTCTCTCTCTCTCTCCTCACACACACGCCCTTTTTGTTTTCCCTCCATCTCCGTCCCTCCTCTCTCTCTCTCCCTCCCTCCCTCCCTCTCTCCTTCCTTTCTCACGTACACGCCCTTCCTTGTATTCCCTCCACCCCTCTTCAAGTACACAGTTATCGTTCTCTACCTCCCTTCCCCTCTCTCCCTCCTCCTCCTCCTCCTCTCTATACCTCCATTCTCACGCCCTATATCTATTTTCCCCTTCATCCGTATTCTCTCTACCTCCCTGCCTCCCTGCCTCCTCTTCTCCATACCCTCCTCCCATCATTTATCTCCCCCTCCCCACCATTCTTCCTTACATCTCATCCTGACCCACTTCTCTCTCCTTCCTCCTTCCTCCTCTCTGTACTTCCCTCCCCTCCCCTCCTCACCTCTCCCAGCTCCTCCTCCTCCTCCTCCTCCACCCATGCTCTTCTCCCCCCCCCCTCCTCCTCCTCCCCCCCAACCCACAACCCCCCACGTCTTTGTTGTTGAAGCCTGCAGAGTGGGTTTATATATTTGAGTATCCTATTATTATTTTGGTCTTGTGTCTTGGTAAGGGTTTGTTTTGTTTTGTTTTGTTTTTATCTGCCCCTTATGTGTATGTGTGTCTCTCTGTACGATTTGCCTTTTCTTTTATACTTTCTCATATTATCATCATCTCGTCTTTAAATCTTACACCGACGCATCTCATTATCTTTCCTCTATTCACGTTTCTTTCTCCTTCTCTTTTTTTTTTTCCTCGTGCTTCTCTCTCTCTCTCTCTCTCTCTCTCTCTCTCTCTCTCTCTCTCTCTCTCTCTCTCTCTCTCTCTCTCTCTCTCTCTCTCTCGTTCTTTTGTATATAATCTCTTTACTGTCTATTACCGTTTTTGCTTATTGTGTATTTTATTCTCTTGTGTTCTGTGTGTAAATTTAGTGTCTCACCTTCCTACTATGTTGATGGTTTTTGTTTTTACCTTCTTGCCAACACTTTATCCCTCTAAAACACCTTTGCATTTCATTCTCTCACTTGTCTTTAATTCCTCGCCTTTTCCTTGTGCCTTCATCTCTGCGTTCATCGTTCTTCCTCCCCTTCCCCTTCGTGTGTGTGTGTCTTTAGCTCTCGGTCCTAATAAGCAATTCAAGTGTGTCGAAGTCATATTTAATCAGAGTTAATGTTCGTGTGTATCGTCGAAACGTAGGTATAATTCATAGACAATATTTTTCGTTCGACAGTGTTCGCCCTTTCTCACACACACACACACAAGCACCTTCTTTATACACCAGACAGTCAGTCAATAGGGGTCCAATGGTTATCTGATTCATACCGGCCATAAACAAGCCTAAAATCGTTTGCATTAAGCCATTGCTACACGCCTGTCTGTCTCTCTCTGCGTGTGTGTGTTCCAAATGCAGGCATGACCAAGTACAGTTCCAAGTAAAAAGTTCCACGTCCTGGTTTAGTTAGTAGATCATAATACTGAAAATAATATAAATGCATTGAGTCTTTCTGGTTTGTGTTGTGTTGTTTTTATTCACATGCAAGTCAAAGGAATAAGTGTATAATTCAATGCAGATGATGTCGGTGCCTTCATGTTGAGAGGAGAGAGAGAGTGAGAGGTTGGAAGGTCTTTTGTTTGTACTATACCATATGATATATAACCTTGATATGCTTATAATATGCTTGTCTGTGAAGTATTTTGATATTTTATTCTGACTAAACCCATGTAAGTAAAACCAAAGACAGGCTAAACCCCTTTAAATTCTGTTATCTTGTATTTGTAGTGACATAAATTTGAATATTCTCTAAAATTTCATTCAGCTGTAACAAAAACGGGTTGTCAAGGATTGATGACATTTACACTTTTAAGGACCCTGTGATCGTGTATGGGACTTGGTGGCTTCTGATTCCTCCTGACTGTTCTACGAAACAACTAAACAAAGTCCTTCAATATAGGTGGTGTTTCGTGGCAATGTTTGAAGGACTCACTAACCTCCAATTTTCTGACTACATCATAGGGTCCTTAATGGCAAAACATCTGTTTAAAGTTTTACACCATCTTCATACGAATATTTTTCACTTAAGTAGAATCCACTTGTACTTAAAAGGATTAATCTCAAATTTTGTTCCTCATGATCTTTTGCACGACCTGAGGAAATTATAATTCAAGGAGAGAGAGAGAGAGAGAGAGAGAGAGAGAGAGAGAGAGAGAGAGAGAGAGAGAGAGAGAGAGAGAGAGAGAGAGAGAGAGAGAAAACAGACAGAGAGAGAAGGAGACAAACAGGGGGAGAGACACAGAGACAGAGGAAGAGAGAGAGAGAGATAGTGTGTGCCTTATGGATGGAGGTCATTGAATGTGTTTGGTTGGTGATGGCAGCAAGTGATAACCATGTTTATAGTCACGTTACACTCGGGTTTTAAAAGCATTGTCGGATAGGATGGTGTTAACCCACATGTACACACTTTAAGGCCTTTATTTTCATTATACCTGGAGAACTTGGGGTAACATTTTTTCTTCATGTGATTCAAACATTAAAATTAAGTCATAATCTTTGGGTAGGTTTCGTTATATTATATCACATTATTAATTTCGGTCAGTTTGTTTGCTGGAAGTCTCAGCAGAGTGACCTAAAGGAGCGAAAATATATTGGTTGGGTATAAAAAATAAAAAAAAAACTGTGTCGTGCCTCGGGTCTCAAATCAACTACACTTTGAAGATTTAGTGTTGGGGGAAGGCTTAGCTATCTGATGGCATTCTTTGTGGCAACAATGTTATCTCGCTTTGGTATCACTGATCTTCTTTACGGGGGGGTTAGATTATTAAAGTGCATTTTCTCTTGCTTCACAGAGTACCATTATGTTGAGGGACCCTGTGATGTAGTCAGAAAATTGGAGTTAAACGAGTCCTTCAAATATTGCCACGAAACACCACCTATATGGAAGGAGCGTGTTTCATGGCATAGTCAGGAGAAATCAAAAGCCTCCAATTCCCATACACTATCACAGGGTCCTTAAGGGGGTAGTATAATATATTCTTTTGGTGCATCAGCGTGCCTTGATTCCTCTAATGTATGCCAGGAAACAGAATCAGATTAACAGGAATAATGGTACCCCGTTGCTTGAAATAGTCTGGAGGAATCGAATTATCAAGATTAAATTAACCCCAAACCGATGGCCCTTCATGGATGGTGAGTGTAAGGTAAAAACACAACAGTAATAATAAACCAAGGTAGAACCTATACCCATTCAGAGATGGTCGGGAGTGAGGGAGGACTTGTGTAGGGAACTGTACTCGTGATTCTGCTGTATAAATGATAATAGTACCAAACAATAATTTCAAGTCCTCTTTTTTATTACTAAAATTCAGAGATGGTCGAATGAGGGATGGTGATGGAGGATTTATGTAGGCAACTGTACTCGTGATTCTGTTGTATAAATGATAACAGTACCAAATATCATATCAAGTCCTCTTTATTACTAAAATTCAGAGATGGTCGAGTGAGAGATGGTGATGGAGGACTTGTGTTGGCAACTGGTGGGTATGATTGGCAGAATGGTTGATAGTAAGGGCGTTTCCACCACACTGCCGCGTCTAGGCCATCCAAGGAGGGGCACGCCACCACTCACATGACACACGATAAATATCAAGTCGTAATATTATTGTATCTTTAAAGGCTCCGGCCATAATTCTATTGCAGTTTATCTTCGAGGAGTTGGAATTAACCATTTCTCGCGCACGGGGTACACACTGTATCATATATTTATTTTTAGTATCGTGTTTTAGTCTACTAGTACTCAGTTGGTTGTTTAAACTATCATATTATAAAGTGGTACTGTACGTCTTATAAGTGTTTGAGTTCATAGCTTCCTTACACTTCTTAAGAAACTATTTAACAGCAATATTCCTTCCATGAAAAGGTAAGCAATTAATATTATGAGGTAGATGTGGGACACCAAACTACGAAATGGTAAAGTTTTATTCATATAGTTTCTTGACTGTTGTTGATGGGTGTTCCAAAGTTACTGAAAGTTATAAGATGGTGGTGGTGCTAACTCGCTCCTCCCATAAATAATACACAAGCCACCGTGAAATATAAATCACACCGAGTTCTAGTGTAATGTTTAGCGATACCCGTGTTGATTGGTTGAGAGAGGACTGGAAGCTGTAGATCTGATTGGCATGGAACGTTGGAGTCCAGAAATTCCCCTTCTTCAGATCTGTGTCTAAGGCTTTCTGTCTGACTTGTTCTATTATAAGTGGAGAGGCTCTTTTTGGTGAATTGGAGTGCTATTAATTCCTTCAAAGTATACCAGGAAAAAAATCACCTCAATGTTACTCTTAGGGGATCTGCTGTTTCGCGATATCAGTAGCCTTCCAATTCAACCCCCTCCCCCTCAAAAAAAAAAAAAAAAAAAAAAAAAATAGAATAAAAAAAATATAAGTACACAAAGGATGTTATCTCTCGCCCGTAGTAAACGAAGTACGGAACTCGGCGTGGTTTTCTGTGTCCGGTATTGCAGATAAATATAGACATAAACAAAACTTACAATTTAGTGCACAACCGTAAATTATTCTATATTGCAAATCATAACCTGGTGGTGTATTTTGACGATGAAATAGTGGGGTGGTGGCGTCCAAACAATCTCTAACGCCATCTAGGTACGGGGTCCCGAACCACTACCTCTCCATGTTATACATCATTACCCTTGTACATTATTTTGTGGCTATAAATCCCCATCACCTTATTATTAGACTGAACGTAACTCCTGTTTCCACACACCTCACTCTTCCTCGATGGTTTGATGATAACTACGTGTGGAGAGAGAGAGAGAGAGAGAGAGAGAGAGAGATAGGGAAGTGGATTTATTTAGGAGAGAGAGAGAGAGAGAGAGAGAGATAGGGAAGTGGATTTATTTAGGAGAGAGAGAGAGAGGTGGATTTATCTAGGAGAGAGAGAGACAGAGAGTGAGAGAGAGAGTACAAACGAGAAATACAAATACTACTTGAGTACAGAAATCAATGGGAAAGAGAGAAAGAAAATACGAGACAAATAGGAATAAAACCAATAAAACCCCAAAATAAAATGAGTAGAGAGAGAGAGAGAGAGAGAGAGAGAGAACCCATTGTTTACAGAAGCTATATACTGAAGCGAACATTCTTGTCTCGTTTTTCATGCACAAATTCCAGTTATGAACAAGCGGGCCAGTCGTTTAGATGGCTACCACTTTCTGCTTGTCGAGTTAGCCCTGATTCCAATGGCTGCCAGAATATTGAGTAATTACCGAATGCCTGAGGCGGGTACACTCTCCCACGTTCATATTATGTAAAGTTGCAGCGAATATTGCCTATTTGTATTCTAATAATTAAGCCTCTGCACTATGGATTATCCTAACCGTGTGAGGCATCATGCTTGTGAGTGTTATCTCTTTTGTGCTTCAAGATTATGATAAAATTACTATTGTATTATTTGTCATAGTGATATTGTACGTAATCTTTACCAAACATAATACTAATATATGGCAAATTTAACCTTAATCAGTAACTATAATGTGTGTGAGAATATGAATTATTTGTTTTAATTAAGTGTACTGAGAGTATTGCAGTTTCATGTACGAATTTAGCTTGAGGGAGGTTATGAAGATGAGATTATCACAATATGCAACAATAACAATAATACGGAATAATTCAATCATCTCTAGTCTTTGGGGATGAAATGGCTGAACGAGCAAGTGCAGTTCAATAATATCCTCGTACAGATGTGTTGACTGGCAAGGAATGAAGTTTTCCTGAATTTTAAATGCTGAATCGCTGGTCAGGAAGTGAATAATGAACAAAGACATGCTGGAAAGACGGTGTATTGGAGAAGAAAGCTAAAAAACCTATGAACTCTACTTGTGGTATAAATTTCTGAACCGATTGTATTATTTTCTCTCTTTCATCAACCATCAGACAAACCAACCTAACACAACAGCGCTAAATATTTGCTGTTAGAATACTTCTAACCGAATAAACATATTAAATGCGGATACATGCTAAACTTAACCATAGCCAGGTGAAGCAGATGTATGGAATGGTATAAATAATGTACTATATTATGTATAAATAATTATCTGCATAAGGTTGGCATTTCTGACTGAGTGTAAACAACATAGCAGTCTATACAGTAGTGCCAGGTGCAGGAAAATTTCGTTGTTTTAGGAAATTTTAAAGTCCACACAAGGAAATTATATAAAAATTGTTCAAAAGTAAATAAACGGGGAAATTTCTACCAGATGAAATACCAAAAAACACCGTCAATGTTCAAGAGTAAACAGGGAATTATTGAGGTAAAAAGGGAAATTCTGATGTTGAAGTTGGGGAAAGTTCGTCAATCAGACCTGGCAATACTGAGTCCATAATCGCCATGATGGATATGTGTGTGTATGTGGTTTCCCCGAGTAACTTTTCCGTGTTTTTATTCTCTGTTACGTGGACTAGGAAGCTGATACTCAACAGGGACACGTCAAAAGGTCGGTGTGAGGTGACTAAATAGAGAAAAGGCTACAAATAGACGTGTGGACCATCAAAATAAGGCGTGAAGTTGGGCCTCCATTGTGATCTAGATGCTGGTGACTTGGGTGAGTAGTACTGTATATATTTTTCACTGCATGCATCTATATATATGTATTTTCATTGATGTTGTCATTGTAGCGTGGCGTAACTTGAGTGCTCTGTCAACAAGAACGAATAGGTAAAATCTCTATAGGGTGTTGAGGTTGTCTTGGTTACGTGTGCAGTATTAAGTTAGATAAGAATTTCCAACTAAAATTAGCGAGTGATTGAATAACCATAAACACAAAATTAATCAAATAGTATATATGTGAGGGTGTAGAAGAGGCAGTAACCAAGTACAGTACATCTGATAATTACAAGATTTTGAGACCAAGTATGGTGACGAAAAGAATAGTATAATTAACCATAATCTTTACCTCATTTATATCCCCAGTTATATTTATTTAGCTCATTTATATCCCGTCATATTTTTCCCGTTGGTTTTAATAGCGGCAAATATTACACTATTATCAAATATGACTCCTTGGTGCACGTATATATATATATATT
Source organism: Petrolisthes cinctipes (assembly GCA_033782935.1). Taxonomy (NCBI): domain Eukaryota; kingdom Metazoa; phylum Arthropoda; class Malacostraca; order Decapoda; family Porcellanidae; genus Petrolisthes; species Petrolisthes cinctipes. The sequence continues at coordinate 22,521 of JAWQEG010005299.1, forward strand.
TTTTTTAGCATATGTCGGTCCGGTTAATTAATGATTGTTCGCTAATTTCAAGTTTTCGTACCAACGTATTGTGAGCGTGTCTTATTGAAATACCAATCATTAACTAGTTGATATAGGATAAGTATGAGATAAGAGATACAATATTAATTCATGTACCGTGAAGTGCTGTCAACAGTTTACATAGTGCTTAGGGATGAAATGTCGGTATGTTTGGGTATATAAAAGCCGCCAGTTAAAATTAAAAGCCATGATTTTTGTGAAGAAAGGTGGTACGGTACTGCTTTCCACCCCAAACTCAAGCCTGTTTGATTTATTATAGGCTATCTGACCATTATTTACTTGTACCGTATACTTACTCGTTGTTAATTTCTGTTACATCAAGTAATTTTAAAGGAACATATCAACAGGCATGGAATTTTGAAAAGACTTTGAGGCTTTTATTCTGAAAACTAATGGGTGATGATGCAATTAATATTATATACTTTTGTAAGAATTCAGTTATGTTCATAAACTAACAAAGTCAGATATCTCCTACACAGTATATTAATTATTAAACAGTATTCGAGGAACTTGTTATGGAAAGTAAACTTGTTACCTCATTTCAAGTACAGTACTGTATCTTCTTTTATTCATTTTTTTACGAGCCATTTATTTAGTTTTATTAATTATGTATGACAAGAAAATACATTTACATGGCATTTTCATACACTACATGCTGTGCACCAGTGCACACCTCCAAAATATTCCAACCTTAAGAATAAACACTTTTTAGGTATCCTAACAGTAATACTTTAGTTACAGTACATAAAATTAGCCTTGCGTTTAGGGATTATGGGATGGAAAAAGTGTCAAAACTTTTGTGTATCGCTGTACACCACCAACACCACCACCACCACCACCGCAAGGGCCAGTGCTATCTACCTTACTTGGACCTGGGCACGCCAGATTATACATTGTGTTAAGTGGACTGGGCTGTTTGTTGGCTATGGGAGGTGCTCTTCGGTAATGGATTGACGTGTGTGTGTGTGTGTGTACAGTTTAAGTATAATGTTCAACGTAAAATGCTTTCGAATTATACAGATAACTTTGTGTGTCATGTATAGCGATATTTTGGGAACATTGAAGATGTGAATTATCTCGAGTAATATTATAATTAATTAAAGGTAGTATTAATCAACACTAGGAATGACGCAATGCTTAGGTTAATAAGGTTTCACTGTAAAATGTTACCGTATGTATTACAAACCAGGGAATATGTAGAGGGGATTTGGCAGGAGCACTGTAAGGTACAGTACGGTAAGGGAGTAATGTACAGTATGGTCAAGGTAATGTTCATCTGCAAAAAAAATGCATGATCTTTGACAAACTTGTGCCATTGTTAATGATGTTATAGTAGTTAAATTATTTTGTTCTAACGTGTATTTGATAACAACAACAACAGGTTTGGCGATCGAACTGGTAGAAGGCGATTAGGCTTTGGTTAATGTAATATTAACCCATTGAGGTTTAGACTGTTAATGAAAGTTGAATGGGGTTGGTTTCAAATGAAGGATTAGTGTAGGATAGTAGGTATAATTATATGATAATTGTTATGGTTTTATTTGAGAATATATGAAGTGTGACAGTCCGTGCTTACACCATGTTACTCATTCGGGTAGATTCAAGTGTTTATGAAATTCCTATATTATATCCATGGACAGAGACGTAATAGTTTTTTTTCTTTTAGAACACACTGTCAGTGGTCGAACTTCACTCCCCCCCTCCCCTCCCCTCCCAAACACACTCTCTCTGACAGTTCACACTTCTCTGTGAATCACATTCACACTCACACCACACCTTATTATAAACACAAGTGCCGTATACAAACAAAATTCCATATACTATCAACAGTAAGTAGTAAGACAGCATTTTAACGCCCGTAGCATTAATTATAATATAATAAGGTTTCGGACAATAGTAGAGAAGTCTGTGACAGCTGTGCAGGAATTCGACCTTTAACCTCGCCTGGAGTGAGCACGTGCTGCCCTCTGTTTGTCAGATACACAAGGTAGAGGAACCTGTGTGTGTGTGTGTGGCCGTGGGGAGCTGGAGTGTTTGTTTGGTTTGGTCATTAAGGGGAGACCCTCTTTTTGGGCTTCCGATTCCTCCAAAGTATGCCAGAAAACAGGACCAGATGAGGAAAAATAATGACGGCCTGTTGCGTGGAATAGTTTGGAGGAATTAGTTACTCCAGATTTACCAGCAGTGTATAATGCAACCCCCTTAAGGAATAGTTTGTACAAGGGAAGACGTCGATATTTGAGAATCGTGGTTTTAAGTCCGTCTTGCTTATAGGTTATGCCTGGTAGAGTGTGCGTGAGAATTGTATTACGGTACCTAACACACACACACACACACACACTGTAGTACAATGAAGGGCAAAATTAGAGAGTTGCCACTTTGCAGACTGTGTAAGGATATCTGTCCCTACTTTTGCTAGTTAGTCCTATTTTGAAACCCAAGTATTATCGAAAATAGAAAATAATTTATGGGAGAGTAAGTGGACACAATTTAGAACCTGTTGGGGGAGGGAGGTCGGAGGGTGGAGCATTGCCTTAAAAGCTTTTAAACTTCCTCTCTTGGTGGCGGCAGCAGCAGATGTATTAAAATGCGGTCGAGAGTGTAGGCTAGGCGTGTGTTGCGTGTTAGCATACTTAAGTGTGTGTGTCTATCCAATCGCATACTTTACACTAGGCTACCTGCATACCGTACATGTACTCAATTCGTCTTCTGTGCTTTTGTATTAATGTAGAATTATACAGGCTCTTGACAATGAACATGGAACCTTACAGTAGACAATTCAAGTTATTGGTGGACTAGACTGTACTGTACACTCCCAGTCAAAGGTTCGTCGTTAACTCCTTCACTTTCCGATTGTTGCATTACCAGCTTCAGATATTTAAAAACCTGTCTCGGTACCAACCAGAAAAAAAAAGAAAAAAAGTTAGGTATACAAATAAAACAAAAGGTTCGAAGTTGGCTAACGGAGAGAGTCCAACAAACATGTTGGTGTGAAATTACGTGCTTGGTACCGTACCGTGCGTGTGTAGCCTAGGCTATTCTTGCGCAGTCGCGGTCAAGGATTTATCACGATATTTTATTCATGAAAACTTTACCAGTGGAAAAATCGATGCAGGCAATATTATTCTCGCATCTGGTATTATAGTTGAAGTCTGACGTTAGGGACAACAGTTAAAATTACGATAATAGGAAATATACCATACTTATTCAATTACTCTCAGTATCTGTTGTTATTCGGGGAAGTCTAGAAAATATTGTTAATTGTCTGTGAGTATGCGTATGTCTGCAAGAGCGGTGGAATAATTATAATGAATAACAATAATAATGAATACTGTGTTTTTACATTGTAGCCAGGCAGTTGAGATTTAATTTGATTATCATGTCCAACACACTTAAGCAATCAAGAGCGGTAATTAAAGGCCTTTGTGGAGTGAGTGCATTTCCTGGATTGGTTGGTATCATAGATTTACTTTTGTCCGACTTGGGGTAGTGTAGGTTCATTAGTGGACTTCTTATGAAATGGGTAAATGACGAGTTGACAGGTTTGACAATTTACATGTGACTAGGCTATGATATTTTTGTGTTTTGTTTTTTTGTGTATCTTCGAGTTATGCTTAAATTCCAGTGTTATTGAATGGTACCGAGCACATTACCCAGCTGCCTGACATAATTTGCCTTTGTTTGACCTTTAAAAAATGTAAAACAAAGCTGCTTGTCGAATGCAAGGTTAATTTTATACGAGGCTCGTTAGGATACGAAATCGTTAGCCAACTGAGAACAGAAGTCTCCTGCTTTGGTAGATAACGTCACCAACTGCAAATTAATGCAGATTTATATTTCCTGTTTGAGGTAATGAGTAGACTATAAAAGAGAGAGAGAGAGAGAGAGAGAGAGAGAGAGAGAGAGAGAGAGAGAGAGAGAGAGAGAGAGAGAGAGAGAGAGAGAGAGAGAGAGAGAGAGAGAGAGAGTGTGTGTGTGTGTGTGTGTGTGTGTGTGTGTGTGTGTGTGTGTGTGTGTGTGTGTGTGTGTGTGTGTGTGTGTGTGTGTGTGTGTGTGTGTGTGTGTGTGTGTGTGTGTGTGTGTGTGTGTGTGTGTGTGTGTGCGCGCGCGCGCGCCGAGGAAAGAGTGTGTGTGTGTGTACCGAGGAAAGAGAGTGTGTGTGTTGACTTGACCGAGGAGAGTGAGTGAGTGTGTGTGTTAACTTGACCGAGCCGAGAATAGAGACCCGAGAGAGATTCAGCGACCTCCAGCTCATTTGCGGTACAGTACAGAGAGAGGGTGAATGAGACAAACAGACAGACAGACGTGCTCACCAGGGAATATGGACAAGCATCTTCCCACTCCAGCCAGGCCGTTCAGGAGGGTTCGAACCTCAGCATACTGTACATGTCCGGTTAAAGGGACACTCCAGAACGGACAGTCCTAGTGTGTGTGTGTTCCCTCACGTCTAGCCTATGTAAGAGGTTGATATTGGTGTGTGTGTGTCTTCACGTCTACCCTAAGTAAGTTGATCTCGGTGTGTGTGTGTTTGTCCTCCCTCACGTCTGGGTTATGTGGTTATTTACCTGAATGATCTTTGTTTAAATGATCATTATCTAGACCACCTATAAATTGCAGCAAGCTGAATCTAGCCGAATCCTAATATACTAATTTAATATGAATACCATAGTTGATGCCAAAGTATAGTTATAATTGTCAACATTTCCCACTTTCAACAGTATTCCCAAATAGTTTTCTGACTCTGGTCTTGAAAGCATTCCTGAGAAGTTATTTATTTCCACACTTATCTCACGGTATATTTCCCGATATTCTGCCTCGCCTCGCTTGGCTTGCATTTTAATGTTATATATTTATACTGGTAGGCTATATGTCGTGGGAAATAGTATGGTACTTACGTCACTCTTACCCTGAAACATCGTGCATGTATGTTGGCAGGAATATAGGTATAGAAGAGAGGGTTTTAAATTAAGAGTGACGTAAGAGCCAATCTTTTCACCTGTTTGGTTAATATGTCACTCCTGTTCCGAACCATCATCAATATTGGAAGGAGAATATAAGGCAGTGTGCTTCAGGATAAGAGTGACGTAAGACCCACTACACACGGGTGGCTGAGATGCCATTACTGTGTTCGAAGGGTTTCTCTCTCATTTCTGATTTCAATATTACACTTTACATTTCTCGGTTTGGCGGGGAGTATTTTGCTAGGCGTGGCCTCTAGGAGAATGTGACTTTATTATTAGTTTGGGTATAGATTCGGAACCTCTGTCGTTTGATCGGGAAGATCTTAGAATAGGAAATTGAAGCGTTCATATTATTATTGTATCAAATTCAGCTTGTCCTTTCTTGTGAACAAAATAAGAAGAAATTTCAGTGGATCATAATCAATCACGAAGCCAAGATTATTATCGAATAAAACAGGTATATGATGCTAAACAAGGCTGTAAATTTCTCAAGTACAAATCCAAGCCTTGCGAGAAACTACAAATATATTAAGTTTTATATATATAGATGAACCCTTGTGGCCGATGCAGTCAGTCTATACCTGTACAATATATACAAGTTCCTCCCCAATTTGCATAGCACGTTTGGGAATGAAGGTTCGATTTTTACCTCGTGTGTGTATGTGTGTGTGTACCCTCTAGTTTATAAGTTGTTCTCGTTGTGTGCAGTATTAGTAGTAGTAGTAGTATATAGACACTTGAGTTTGATAGGAGCGAAAATGAATTCTTTGCCGAGATGCATATAGAGTATATTAAAATACATGAGGTGGGTATAAGTGACCAGACGTGCCATGTTGCCACACACTTCACTCAGTATTCTGCAAGGTGCGTGCTGATCTTGGTAGACTCTTTTTGGGTAGGATGGGTGGGAGAGGAATGTCAAGTCGCGGCCTCCATTTTAAAAAGTCCAGGAATTGAGAGGTGCGCCCGTGAGTAGGCTATACAAGCTAGGCTATGCAGTGGCAGTCCCCAATAGGTTTGTATTGCTGCAGGGGTTTACTAAAGGACCCTAGTATACTGAACTGTGAGAAAACCATCAAATGAAACCAAGACGATGGGATGGTGGGGTCGGAAACACTGGGTACGTGCTGCCTGCAAAACTGGTATAGGAAACTGTGACAAGCAATCATTGAGAACTGTCTTGTAATACTTTTGAGCTTCTCTGAGGAGGGACAAGATTTATGGACGTCAGGGGTATCGCTGACGGGAGTAGAGATCCATTTTAAGGGGAGATTCTTTTGTGTTGGTGAATTTGAAGGTCAATGATTCCTCCAAACTATGCCATGAAACAGCTGATCGATCCCAGTTAGTACCATTGAGGGAGTCTGTTTTTCTGGTATAAATAGGCGGAATCATTAGCCTTCAAATTTACCAACAAGAGAATCTCCATTTTAAACGTGGTCGACTGGCACGTAACTCCTGTCCAAAACTGTACAAGAAAGAGAGAGAAGGATTTAACATTTTGCCTTTTTGTGGTGAGAGTGCAGGGTTCACTCCTCGAAGGATTGTGTATCTGTACAGTATATATATGAATTCATGTGTGTTACCAAAGAGTGTGTTTGAAGGGCGTGTCTTCCTTAGAATTCCCGTTAACTTGATGGATGGATTCAGAAAATATTGTAAGTACAGTACGCGTTTTGGACATTTTAGACATTTCGGGGAAGTTACATTACAAAAATATTACCGCAGAAGAATGATTTTGTTATCGACGGTAATGTGGCGAATTATAATTATGTTACCAGAAGAAACATTATAAAATTTTAAGTGTTTATAAAATTGATCGCAGAGTTGAATGAACACGCGAGTCTTTTTTTTTTTTTTTTTTTTTTATCTATTTCCGCGTCACTAACAAGGGAAGATAAAAGTTGTAGCATCGTATTGTCATTATTTTTATGTCGGTGTATTGAAGTGTTAGCGGAAGTCCTTGTTTGTATTGCTATTTAGTATTATTATTATCTTTATTATTATTATTTTTATTATTTTTTTTTTCTTTTTTTTTTCCTTTTTTTTTTATTTTTCCTTTTTTTTTTTTTTTGTATCCTACTCGTACACACCTTTGCTATATATTGTTTTGGTATTATTATTGTCGATTTCTTTGTGTGTCTTGCCTTTCTCCTTTTGATTTCCCTCTGACCTTTACACTGCAGTTTATTGACATCATTGCTGTCCATTTTCTCTCCCTCCCTCTCTCCCTCCCTCTCACTGTCTTTTATTATTTTATGCTGGTATGGGGTTGACTTTTCTTCATTTCTTACCTCCATCACTATCCATGCATTTCCTCTACTACTTCCTGTCAGTTAATTTACCTCATTCCCTCCCCCACTCCCCCTCCCCCTTCCTTTTCGTGCATTGCTCTCTTCACTCTTGTCTCGTTCCTCTCCCTCTCTCTCCCTCCCTCTCCCTCCTGCGTGTCCTTCTCTCCTCTTCATTCCTACCTCCTCGCATCATTTGACCACGCCTAGTCTCTCTCTCTCTCTCTCTCTCTCTCTCTCTCTCTCTTCTGTGACTTAAATTCTAACCAGTTTTCGTTTCTCTTTCAAATCTCTCTTTCTTCTTATACCTCACTTCCTCCTCTTTCTCCCGTTCCTTCTCCTTTGCCTTCTCATCCCACTCCTTCTCACTGTCTCCATGACTTTCCTTCTCTTCACCTCGCTTTCTTTAGTTCCTCTTCCTGTCCCCCTCCCTTTATCTAGTTCCGGTTTCTCCTCCTTTTCTCTTCCCTTTTCTCCTCTATTCCCATTTCTCCTTATCCATTACTCCACCCTCCTCATCCTCCTTTTCCATTTCTCTCCTTTATTCACCCCTTCCTTCTCCCCTTTCTCCTCCTCAAGCTTCCTCCTATTCTTTCAAATTCATACTCTTTTCCACCTTCCCCTCTCCCCACCACCCCTCAGACATTGGTATTCATCTAGTCGTGTTTCCTGAAGTCTAAGATAAATCTCCGGGGGTCAGACGGGCCATAAGGGCGGGTTCAGCTCGGGAAAAAGAATAATAATAGATTAATTCTGAATTCGTTTTTTCCCGCCAACACACGCACCGACGCCGCCGCCGCCATCTTGAATCAAACACACGTATCCATAGTGCTTTATTCTCTCTCTCTCTCTCTCTCTCTCTCTCTCTCTCTCTCTCTCTCTCTCGTTTTTTATGGTCCTCTCTCTATCTGCATATCTCCTTGTTCATTCATTTATGGTCCTTCCTCTATCTGTGTTTATTTGTCCTTTCCTTATTCTGTCCTTCATTCGTTTAATTTTATTCAGGGCGTATCCTATTTCTTTTACTGTTTGAATATAATAATAATAATAATAATTGTCTGTGTCTTCATTTACCTCGCTTCCTTTGTTCTCTTCCACGTGTCACTTTTAACTCTCCTTTGCCCTCCCATTTCTCTAATTTCTCCTCTCGTTAACGTCTCTTTCATCATTTTATATTCGTGTTCTTGTATCTCTCTCTCTCCTTGCGTGTTATCTCTCCTCTCCCTTGAATGTCTCTCCCTCCTCCCACATTCTCTCTCATATTTCTCTTTCTCCCTCTTCCCACATTCTCTCTCATTTTCCTCCCCCTCCCTCCCTCCCACATTCCCTCTTCTCCTCCCACATTCTCTCTCATTTCTCTATCCCTCTCACATTCTCTCATATTTCTCTTTCTCCCTCCTCCCACATTCCCTCTCATTTCTCTCTCCCTCCTTCCACATTCCCTCTCTCTCACCACCACCTCCCCCACATTCCACCACCTCCCTCCACCACCTCCTACATTCCCTCCACCACCTCCTACATTTCCCCTCTCTCTCACCCACCTCCCTCCACCACCCCCCACATTCCCTCTCCTTCCCCCCGACCTCCCATGCACATTCCCTCCACCACCCCCCACATTCCCTCTCTCCCACCACCACCACCTCCCCACATTCCCTCTTCCTCCCCACCCTCTCTCTCTCTCTCTCTCTCTCTCTCTCTCTCTCTCTCTCTCCACACCGTCCGTCCTTCCATCTTTTCCTTCTCCATTACACGTGAGTCATTTTTAAAGCGGCATGACTGGGAGTTAATATACATTTTTCTCTGCTGTTAATTGCTACTTTGAGTGCCTATACGACGTTAAGTTCTTTACAGTGGGGCCAGCGTTGATGATAGCCATGTCCCTGTGCCTCTTCTCTTGTATTTATTTTCCCCAAGCTTCGTTTTTGAACATAGCTTGTATTTTTCCAAGTTGTATATTTGAACATAGTGAAGCAAGTATTTTCCAAGTTTCGTATTTGAACATAGGGAAGATTGTAGCGTATTTTCCCCAAGTTTCGTTTGTGAACATAATGACGCAAGTATTTTCCCAAGTTTCATATTTGAACATAGTGAAGCTTGTAGCATATTTGCATAGTGCAGCTTGTATTTTCCAAGGTTTCGTTTTTTAACATAATGAAGCTCTTTCTTAGTTACGTATTTGAACATTTATAATTTATTATGTATTTCGCTGCCATTACGCTTCCACCACATCTGTTAATTTATACAGTGTGAGTGGGGTTCATATTATGTGCAGTTATATGTTGTTTTTCTATCAATCACTTTAAAAAGTAGTGTTAATTAAGGGATTGTCAGAAGATAGATGGATAGATAAATAGATAGTCACGTACTCTACCCAATAAAAAAGTGAAATTATTTTCATACAAAACACACTCATTTAAAGACAAGAGTAGGTTAAGTACGGTATGTAAGATATGTATAATTTGATGAACGAAACAAGTAGCCTAGATTTCCAGTGTCTATATTAAGTTTTTGTAAAGTTTATAAAAGTCACACCAGTCGTCTAATATATTTTTCTATTAATGGGATCGTAAACTTTTGGTACACTCGGATACCATAATATATATAGTCTCTAGCCCACCTGAGTCGAAGCCCGAGATCTGAAACAGGCTGTTTCTGGACGACAGCCCACCCAAACCATCACCAGGCTACACACATCTCGAACCAATGGAGGCTTTAAAAGGTGGGCTGTCGTCCAGAAACCACCTGCTTCAAATCTCGGGCTTCGACTCAGGTGGACCACATACACTCGCGGTCAGAAGTTGTGTCCTGATCCCTTGCCATGATGAATCGCAACTAGCTGAGCTTTGATTATTCGAACAACTGTGTGTTATAGGGAGACGCACCGTTGTTCGAACCTTTAAAACTAGGCTGTTTGCGATTCATTTTGCCAGGGATCGGGACACAACTTCTGACCGCGAGTGTACAAGGGAATCCGAGTGTATACATTGGAGCACCTTGATTCCTCCAAAGTATGCCAGAAAATAAGTCCCACATGAACATAAATAATGGTGGAAATATAGTTTGGAGGAATAACTTGCTCTGGATTTATCGACACTGTACTACCCCCCCCCTCTCTGCCACTCACCGTCCCCCCCCCTCTGCCACTCCCCGTTCCCCCCCCCCTCTGCCACTCCCCGTTCCCCCCCCCTCTGCCACTCCCCGTTCCCCCCCCCTCTGCCACTCCCCGTTCCCCCCCCCTCTGCCACTCCCCGTTCCCCCCCCCTCTGCCACTCCCCGTTCCCCCCCCCTCTGCCACTCCCCGTTCCCCCCCTCTGCCACTCCCCGTCCCCCCCCCTCTGCCACTCCCCGTCCCCCCCCCTCTGCCACTCCCCGTTCCCCTCCCCCTCTGCCACTCCCCGTTCCCCCCCCCCTCTGCCACTCCCCGTCCCCCCCCCCCCTCTGCCACTCCCCGTCCCCCCCCTCTGCCACTCCCCGTCCCCCCCCCCTCTGCCACTCCCCGTTCCCCTCCCCCTCTGCCACTCCCCGTCCCCCCCCCTCTGCCACTCCTCGTCCCCCCCCCCCTCATTCACTGTCCCGCTCCCCCTCCCCCTCCCCCTGAAGTGGTGGATAATCAAATAATTTTCCGATGAACTGGGTACGAGGAGGAAGAGGCCTGAAGAAAGTGAGTGAACGAGTACATTTTCTTTCCTTCACGGTTTTGAATTTTGTCTTGTTATGGAGAGAGAGAGAGAGAGAGAGAGAGAGAGAGAGAGAGTGAGCTGTTATGGAGAAGAGTGAGTGAGCGAGTATATTTTCTTTCCTTCACGCTTTTGAAATTTGTCTGAGAGAGAGAGAGAGAGGAGAGAGAGAGAGAGAGAGAGAGAGAGAGAGAGAGAGAGAGAGAGAGCTGTTATGGAGAAGGAAGTGAGCGAGTGAGAGTACTTTTTCTTTCCTTCCCTCATTTAAATGTTGTATGTATGTATGTTATGGATGGGTTGCCAATACTGTAGTGGGTTTTCTCCAATTGTGTATGTTATTATTCAGCGTCTGTGTGTGTGGGGCGGACCTCGATATTATTGGCAGAGTGAACGAAGACTGGGATTATTGAAAAACTGTAAATCGATTGCCACTTCTGTCTCCTCTTCTCTTCCACACCTCCCCTGTCCTCTCTCTCTCTCTCTCTCTCTCTCTCTCTCTCTCTCTCTCTCTCCGCTGATCACCTTTCTGTCTCTCTCTCTCTCTCCGCTGATCACCTTTCTGTCTCTCTCTCTCTCTCCGCTGATCACCTTTCCTGTCTCTCTCTCTCTCCGCTGATCACCTTTCCTCTCTCTCTCTCTCTCTCTCTGTGTGTGTGTGTGTTCCTTATGATACTCACTCGACTTCCTCCCCATCCTTACTAACTTCCTTCCTTCCTTCCCGTCTTCCTTCAATACGTAGACTCTGCTTCCCTCCTTCATTTCTCTTCCCTCGCCATCGCCTTTTATCTACTTCCCCTCTTCTTATCCTATTCTTAGCCCCTCTCTATCATCACTCCCTTCTTCCTTCCCCTTTCATACCCTCTGTGCTTTAGTAAACCTCTTCCTCCATTCTTCCTCCTCTTATCTTCGTGTTCTTAGTTCCTCTTTTCTCTCCTTTACTTCTTCCTCCTCTATCTTCCTGTTCTTAGTTCCTCTTTTCTCACCTTCACTTCTTCCCCCTCTATCTTCCTTTTCTTAGTTCCTCTTTTCTCTCCTTCACTTCTTCCCCCTCTCTATCTTCATTTTCTTAGTTCCTCTTTTCTCCTTCCTCTATCTTCCTGTTCTTAGTTACTCTTCTCTCTCCTTCACTTCTTCCCCCTCTATCTTCGTGTTCTTAGTTCCTCTTTTCTCCTTCCTCTATCTTCCTGTTCTTAGTTCCTCTTTTTCCTTCCTCTATCTTCCTTTTCTTAGTTCCTCTTTTTCCTTCCTCCTCCTCCTTCTGCAGTCTCTCCTTCACCTCTTCTTCCTCCTCCCCAGCGAGTGTTTGTCCTCTCCAGTGAAGGGGTCTGGGTAGTGGCCATCCAAACTGCTAAATAAAAGTTTCCAATCCCTCTCAAACTCCCTCTCTATATATATTTTGGCTTTCAACTTTATACCCGGATTTAAACCCACTCACAACAAGAGAGAGAAACTTTTACCATGTGTGTGTAGTTTTACCAGAAGTGGCTTGTTTTTATGTGTTGAAAATAATCAGTGGTCACATTCATTATATCATTCCCTTCCCTTCTATTCTCTTATCTCGTATCTATTCTCTTATCTTCTCCTGCCTTTTGTATTTATATTTCCTGTTTTGTATGACATGTTCTTGCGTATGTATAAGTAGGCAAAAGCTAATTATCCCTTTACACAGTGCAGAAAATTCAAGCTTTTGTCCAAGGTAAATGCATGCTTGTATTTACCTTGCTTTTGCCCACCAGATTTACAAGGTCGCGTCAGTTAGTTAGCCACTCGACAACGCTCTGAATATCCTGTAAACTCACGCTTCTCATTAGTGCCTAAACCCATGATCCTGTTGTATAAGTTCAAGAAGGTGGAGGCCAGTTAACATAAATACCAATAAGTGAAGTCGCTTAAGATGCAAGTGCAATGTTGGTAAGTCTGAAGCAACCGATTCATCCAAACTATTCCAAGCAACAGAACACCATTATTTTTTATCATTTGGTCCTGTTTCCTGGCATACCTTGGAGGAATCATGGCACTCCAATGTAACAAAAGTGAATTACCCCCTTAACCAATAAATCGTCAATTTGCTCAGATGTAACAACAAAACAAAATAAACACAAAAATAAAATATCCTAACCCTTCGATATATTCCTTCCTTCCTTCTGCATTAACAAGTTGGGTCCACAAGAGCTGATTATAAAGGTGTAGTAGGAAAATGCGTATACAGAGATAAAAATGAAGAGGGTGGTGGTGTGTGTGTGTGGTGAAGTGAAGTGGTGAACAAGTGAGGTATGGTGTGTGTGTGTGTGTGTGGAAGAAGTGGTGAAAAAGTGAGGTATGGTGTGTGTGTGTGTGTGTGAAGTGGTGAAAAAGTGAGGTATGGTGTGTGTGTGTGTGTGTGGAAGAAGTGGTGAAAGAGTGAGGTATGGTGTGTGTGTGTGTGTGTGAAGTGGTGAAAAAGTGAGGTATGGTGTGTGTGTGAAGTGGTGAAAAAGTGAGGTACGGTGTGTGTGTGTGTGTGTGTGTGTGTGTGTGTGTGTGTGTGTGTGTGTGTGTGTGTGTGTGTGTGTGTGTGTGTGAAAGAAGTGGTGAAAAAGTGAGGAATGGTGTGTGTGTGTGTGTGTGTGTGTGTGTGTGTGTGTGTGTGTGTGTGTGTGTGTGTGTGAAGTGGTGAAAAAGTGAGGTAGCGCCCCATTGGTTTGTTTACCTTGCCCTTACACCCGCCAATACACAAACACCACCAGTACCAGCAACCAGTGTCCCGTGAGTACATGTGGAGGGGGTGGGGTGGGGTAGGGTGGAAGGGAAGGGGGCAGGTAGAGAGAGAGAGAGAGAGAGAGAGAGAGAGAGAGAGAGAGAGAGAGAGAGAGAGAGGAAGGGAAGGGGGCAGGTGGAGAGAGAGTGATGGGAAGAGAGGAATAATGGGATTGGTTTAAAGGAAGGAGTAGAAAAAAGGGAAAGAAATGGAGGATAGGGGTCATGTATAGGAATGGAGAGAGAAAGCAAGTGTACAGTTGCACAAGAAAAGACTGCAACCAATTTGCTGGTGTGTGTCAATATCTGGCAGCTGCTTCAAAGTAAACACTCGTATTTTATCAATGGATTACTCAGAACCTACAACCTTTGTATGGATGAATGTAATTAGCTGAAGCCAATAACATCCATTCATACAACTGTTATAGGTTCTGAGTAATCCATTGATAAAATACCAGTGTTTACTTTGGAGCAGCTGCCAGATATTGCCACACACCAGCAAATTTGGTTGCAGTCTTTTCTTGTGCAACTGTACATACATTTGTGGTTGGTGTTAGTGGAGGGAAGTGGGAAGTGAAGAATGTGGTGACAAAAAAAGTGGGAGTAAAGGGGGAGAAGAGAAGAGATGAATGGATGAACGAAATAGGGAAAATAATAATAATGCAAGAAAAAATGAGTTAAAGAATCGATCCTTTTGAGTTAATTAAAAGTTTTCAAGAAGAGATGTCAGAAAAGTTATCACACGGTGGATATACAGAAAAAAAAAAAAAAAAAAAAAAAAATGAGAACTTTATATCCGAGCACAAGACAACTCACAGCAGCGAAGGATGAGATATTTATTCCTCTAAAGTCTCGTCGGTGACAACACAACTGTCGCCATCTTTGGTGGAGGTGGAGACAAAAGAAAGGAGACAGACTTCTTTATGTCCACACGGAATATATTTTAGCTCTCGGGTGCGCGTGTGTGTATGTGTGAATATTTATTTATTCGCCGAAACATATTGTGATATATATAGTATTATATTTTTATGTCTTTATTCACTGAAATTTATTGTGATATTTTGGATAGTTAAATTTGTTATGTCTGAAACTTATAGTGATATATCGGTAGTAATATTTTTGTTATGTCTTTATTCACTGAAACTTCTTGTGATATACCAGTAGTAATATTTGTTATGTCTGAAACTTATTGTGATATATCGGTAGTAATATTTTTGTTATGTCTTTATTCACTGAAACTTATTTTGATATACCAGTAGTAATATATGTTATGTCTGAAACTTATTGTGATATATAGGTAGGAATAATTTGCTATGTCTGAAATTTATAGTGATATACCAGTAGTAATATTTATTTATGTCTGAAGTTTATCGTGATATACCGGTATGGTCGTAATATTTTTGTGTGTCTCTCCAATGGACGGTGACTGTAGCCGAGTGTAATGTGACGACACCAATTTGGCAGCACTTCCTGACATTCTATTTTTGGTGCTGGTAACTGGATTTGAAGCATTTTTACTGTAACTAGGAAAGAAACATTTTTCCCATTCTGTCTGTGCATAAAAAAAAAAAATAATAATAGCAGTCGACGTTTAAAGGGATAATTCACTTTTGGTATATTAAAATGCCTTGATTCCTCCAAAGTATGCCAGGAAACAGGACCAGATGAACGAAGCTATTGGTATCCTGTTGCTTGGAGTCGTTTGGTGGAAGCATTTACTCCAGATATACCAATAATATTATCCCCTTAGTACACTACATTTAAGTAAGTTTTATGAATGTAAGTTTATGATACACTCTTGGAAATACGAAAAACATTGCATGATATTAACACAAGCGGGTTTATGTATGCAATTTAT